>OX104111.1:53033372-53146854 GCA_944474755.1 Limnoperna fortunei | reverse complement strand
TTGGTTAGGGATATCCTGATGTCTATGGTAAATAAACACATGTGTTGCATAGACCATGTGAAAATCAGTGTATTTTGTACAGTAGTGTAAGTAGTTTGTTAGTACCACGTTATTTATTAGTTGTTACGTTTTCTTCTCACACTTGCTTCTTTCAATCAATTTCATTGGTAGATATTTTGAAGATTTGACGTCATATGCAAATCTAGCCTGGGAATTTCCTAGCTAAGTTTGTCAGGGTTTCGTGGACACATAAACCCTGATTTGTGAGGATGAATATAAAAATGGATGAACACCAATTTAGATACAGATTGTAATATTTGTACATTTTTACTTTCAACTTTAGGTATATACCGATAGAATGAACTAGGGTCACATCAAAATTGAGGGTTAATAGCAAAAAAATGATTGCTTTATCATTAAAAGTTAATAGATATCTCCAGAGGATGATTGTAGAAATAATTAATACTACCGTATAAGTGGTTTTTTTCGCGGTGATTTAATTTTCGCTATATTCGCGGCAGAAGTTAGAACGGCGAAATATTAAGACAAATGATAAAAGTAATTCATTGTGAGACGGGACCGCGAAAATTACATTACGCCAAAACAAAATCACACAGTTTTTTAACAAAAACGCAAAAATTTCCCCACGCGAAAAATAACACTTATACGGTAATCTTTCTGATCATACGCGTGCCCAAACACAGTTGTAAAGAAATTAAATATCTTCAAAGATTTGATATAAATGTATAAATGTTTAAAAAATAATACCAAAGCCAGGAGGGGCCGCGGTGGCCGAGTGGTCTAGGTAGTTCGTCTACCATTGATCACGTGGTCTGTCAACACTGAGATTGCGGGTTCGATTCTCACTGCAGGCAGGGTGTACTCGACTCCAATCTTAATTGACAAGGATTGCCAGTTTTCCTACCGCAGGTCGGGGGTTCTCTCCGGGTACTCCGGCTTCCTCCCCCAATAAAAACTGGACGCCATGAAATAGCTGAAAAATTGCTGAAAGTGGCGTAAAACACCATTCAAACAAACAAACAAACAAACCAAAGCCAGGATTGTTTAATGAAACCCTTTACTATCTACTAAAAATTTATGAAATTATATAAATGAATTCATTTTTTAAGGTAAATAACTCCGAATTAACATTGCGAAGATTGGTAAAATATGTCAATTATTCAAAAGCAATGGAAAAGCTGTAAGTTATTTCCTATGCAGAAACTCAAGGTAATCATACTGCAGATAAAGAATCAGCATTGAAAGGACAAGTGTCAGCAAGTGGAGAAAACAAAACAAAAAAACGCTTTTTCATAATGCCATGTAATAAAATGGCCGATAGAGGGAATGCAGCACACTATTCAGCCATCGAGTCCTACTTCCTTGGGTTGAAGACCGTAGAAAACAGGGGAATGCTGTTACAACAGAAAAAGTTTGACTAAAAGCCTTAACCTTGCTAAAAATATAGAGGGTTCAAAGCAGTTTGCAGCCTCAGTTCATTGGTTGTATGCTTTTCTCCAGAGACACTATCTACCAATTATTAGACTGATTGATTGATTGGATGTCTGCTTTACGTCTAGCGAGCAGTATTTCAGTTACACGTATACTCAGGACGGAACAAGTTAACAAACAATAAATCAACGGAAAATGGGGGTGGGATGGGTCACAGGGAATACAATTTTGACTGCCACTGGAACTGTATGGAGTTTTGGGTAGGGGCGTAAAATTTAGCCTTTTGTAGCGGCTACAATGAGCCAACTATTTTTCGAAATCTACAAAAGGGGTCTTTATCGTGCAAGGAGCGTGGCACTCTCCAAACACGTTACCCACTACGGTTTGCGGTCAGGCTTTCCCATTTATGACCCGACAACCCCCAACGAGAGGGTCTTCCCTATCAACCATCCGGGGACGACTGGGCTGCTCTGTGGGTCGAGCACTAGGAACCTTCACAGTATGGTCCCAGCCAATTATTAAAAGTAGAACCCACAACCCTAAAAAATTACCATAAGTCTTTGAGGACAAATTGACAAAATTCCAGAAATTCACAATACAGTTTGAAAAAACACATTATTATTCTCTCTCTCATATAGGAATTAGACACTTTTAATATTTGATTAAGCAGCAGATACCACCAATGCCCCTAAAGGTCTAAATCTGTTAGCATTAAGACAACTGGTAATGAAAAAAGCAGATTAACTGTCATGTACAGCAGATGGTAGAAAACTGCCATCTAATGTTGTCTTTAAAAGAAAAGCCATGCCTAAGCTAAACTTTCCACCTGGAATTGTAGTAAAAAGTGAACTAATATGGGTGGTTTGATGAGGATATTAATGAGCGACTGGATAACAAAGGAAAGGGGCAGACGACCAGGTGCTAACCTTTCACACAGTCTGCTCGTGTTGGATGCATTTTGATGCCATGGGTCAGAAACAGCTAAACACAGTCTGCTCGTGTTGGATGCATTTTGATGCCATGGGTCAGAAACAGCTAAACAGATTCTGCAATCTAAATACCGTACAGATGTGGCCATAATTCCAGGTGAAATTGCCACCGTGCTCCAACCCCTAGATGTCAGCATCAACAAGTCTTTGAAGGTGTTGCCACAGCTAAAGTGGAACAGTTGAATATAAGGAGACAACCATTCTTTTACCAACAGTGGAAGAATGATAAACCTGACTTCCCACCATTTGTTCCTGGATTGTGGAGGCATAGCAAGAACTGGATCCACAGATTATTGTATGTGCCTTCAAAAAGTGTACAATGTACTATTTCAAATGCTATCCTATGGAGTCAGGACAGAAGCAAAGATGACACTGTCTGGGAGAATAAAGACACCCAAACAACATCTCCCGACACAGAAGACATCAAAGATGATAGTCACATATATTACAATGATGAGGAAAATGAAAGAAAACATCTGAGTTGAGGCAAATGTACCATTTGTTAGCAGAGGAAGACAACGAGTCCAATTTTGAAGGATTTTTAGATGTTAGGACACTGCTTTATGTCTGTGAACTATTTATGTTTATAGTGCAGTGTCAAATTTTGTGTACTTTCATGGGATTCCAGTTGTAAGTTATTGTCATAAAAACAAATACATAAATAAACATGTGTTAACATTAGAAAATGAACACAAAAAAATCATGTACTTTATTTTAATCCCTAAATAATTGCAATCAAAACATCATTAATCAACAACTTTATGGTTTACCTGCACCATTTGCTTTTATACCTGTATAGATAATTTGCAGATTGTTTTTGTACATCCTTTAATCATTTACCGCAATATAATACATGTAAATACACAATAACTTTTACAAAATAATAGCCACACACATTACAATTACCACGTAAATAACTCTTTGTGCCATTATTATAATTAGTATTAATTCAATTAAATAACACATATAAATTACATAAATTACAATTTGTTTAAAAATTAATGTTGGTGCATTTTTCATTGAATAAACATGTACACGAAATGCAATGATGCCATTTTATACTTCTAATTCAACACAAAATAATATTAAAATGTTTATTCAGTTTAAATAAAGGAAACATTCATTGTTTTCATTAATCGAAAAAACAAGACAGACTTACACATAAACTTAAATCTGATACACCTTATCATAGCAAGTTTATAGTTTTAATATCAGTTATTTATGAATCTAAACAATCATGAAAAAAACATAAAACAAGTACAATAGTACGCAATTGTAGGTCAAATTTTACTGCCATTACGATCTGAAGTTAGTTTTGTGATTTGTCGGATTAACGGCAGAATTCAGTCCTGTTGCTCGTAATGTAGCAAATAAAAATTTATAGAAAATTCAAACAGAATATTTATCTTCTTTACATGATTAAAGCTTTAAACATTGCGAAACTAACGGGAAACAATCTTTATTGAAGAAATATCTTTTTTCGTCTTTTAAGATGCATGTGGAAAATGCTATGTTGATAATTTTTCTGTATATGGATATTGTGACCTTATTTTATTATAAACATGCTAATTTGCATACTATATCAACCATTCCGTAGGAAGAATCCAATAATTTACATACATGTATACCGACCCAAGATGCAACACGGATGGGCTCACCACACTGGTCGAAGTGGGCGACAAGTCGCCCTTTTGGGACCTGAAGTTGCCCTTAACTGCGCCTCAAAATCGAAGTCAAAGTCGCCCTATTATTTCCCTAAAGTCGCCCGATGGTTCACAGTAGATGTTGCATATGATCTGGTCCAAATACTAGTAATTCACCAAGACTACCAATTTATCAGTAAATGTGTAATTCCAATAAAAACAATATGTGTATTTAACATTTTTCAAAGGATTTACGTCTTTCAACTGGATTAGGCGCCATTTGTTTATTTACCTGATGTGACTAATTACCGGAAGTGAACAACGAAGAAAAGTAAAGTGCAACGGCCCATACTCAAAAATCGTAATTTGTTTGATAAACAAACACTTTCAATTGGTTTCAAACTTCAGTTCTTTCAAAGCATATTGTATTTTAACAATTTTCTTTGATAAACATATGAGCAGCACTTGAAAAATAAAGATGTATAGTAATTATTGACATCATGAAAAGTTCTGTGGATGGGAGAAGAAATTTTGATCAGCACAACTTTGTCCAAGTGGAAGTGTGCTGAACACAAGAATTATTTCTCGGTTTAATGTTATGTTAGTTTATCCATCGTCTTTGAAAATTTTGCTCAGATAAACATGACACGTTCATAACAAAGTGTTAGAAATATTATGATATATACAAGAACTTCATGAATGATGTTTATGTCTACACCTATACAAATATTTTTAGTTGATCTATTTTTATTTGTGAATCCTTGTGTGGATACAAGTACTGAAGTAGATAGAAAAATAGTCGCTATATCTGGTGCTTTTTTTTTATTGATTTTACAATAATAAAGGTTATGTGCTATTTGATATTGCATACCATTATTCATTAATGGTAATAAAAAGAAAGGAAAAAAACTGAATCTAAATGTGTTATAATTTAAAAATACAAGAGAAATAATCCTGGAAATCCACAATTATAAAAGAAATGATGTAAATAATTAAAAATGTATATAACTACTGTGAAAATTAATTATTTGTACCACCCTGACTTCTAGTGGTGTTCTGATGATCGGTTTAAGTCGCAAATCTGTTGGTTTACAGAGGGAACAACGTGTTTTTTATAAAAAAACACTGACCCACCATGGAAGTTAATCCTTTCCTCTATCACCCACCATGGTATATCCACGCCTACTATCGTGGTTAAAAATTTTCTCAGGTAATCTTACCACGGTGGATGCATATGAGAGAGTTCAGTCTACCATGGCATGTCGCCACAGGGGTCCGGCCACGATATCTCCGCGGTGGTAAATGACAACATAAACGTTGTCATTTAATTGATTGCGGGTTTAAACATCGTTACCCGAATGAAAAGAGAACATTTTTAAACAGTGCAAGAATAATTTGCATATGCATTTTATTTGATGATTAATAATGATTTAATGTGCCGGTAGAATTGAAGATCGAATATTTGTTCAACCGGATGCATGTGTTATGCAATCAATATTACCCTGAACAAGTTCGGTAAATTATCCGGATTTGAATTGTCACATTACGTTTTTTAGTGTATTACAACATCTAACGAATTGTCCTGAAGTTGTACGCGAACTTTCTTTAATTAATTATAAATCCTTTTCGACAGAAAACAGGCAGTTGAGCAGCGATCTTTTTCTTTATTTGGTATTTAAAACCAGAGTTGTTTTAACAAACGCGAACAAAAGTTTACATACGTATCGTTATATAAAACTCGTTAACAGGATGGGATACAACAAATAAATTACTAAAATGAAGCCAACCTGCAGCAGGAATAATAAATATGTGAAAAGTTTATAAACGAGAATCGCCACATAAAATATAGTATAACTACGATATGGTACAGGCGCCTGTTTCACAAGGTTGAATGAAGTCTTACGTACGCACAATTCTAAATACACATTTACATTGGGCAATGGCGTTTTAAACTATAACAATCAATATAACAGGTTTATATAAAAAAGTAGTGATGTGCTTCTGAGCTAGATATACCTTACGCAAAACTGACAATTTTTTAAATCGGCGCAGACGTGTTATTTGTATAAAGTTCCCGTTAAAATTAACTCGCAGTTTCGGAGTTTTTGCATGACATAGTATTTATTGGGATGAATGTTCTCGAGATAAGACCCCTTTTAGACTTGCCTTAGTTCTCTAAATACAAATACTAATTCTTAATTTTTTGTTGTATTGTGGTACATTGATCAAACAATAAAATATGCATAGTTCCTTACGTCTGTTATAACATTAACAAAACAAATCGGAATAAAATTATTTTTTGAAGACGAAAGAACTGATTTGTCCACACTCATATTAATATAAAATAATTGCCCGAATTTACTCAACAGCATATTTGTTTATTGGTTTGTTCTTTTTTTTCTTCTTTATTTTTTGTTGTTGTTGTTTTTTTTTGCGCGCCGATACGAACGTCTGTTTGCGGACATAGGGTCTTGTCGTAATATAATAGAAATTATAAGAATGCTACTAAAGTCTTTTCTACAACAAAAGTTGATGATGTGTCAGGCTTTTAACACTGAAACGACTATTTTGGTTGATTCTATATCACGATTGTATTTTTTTAACACACGTGGTTCAACACCGAATACGAATCGAGTATAAAATCATTCATGGAACGATATATTCTGCGACATTAATATTTAAAGTGATAATTTCGAAAATTTGAAAAATCAAAATGTAGCATTTTAAGTCGGTATATAGATTTTAAAGTTTTTAAAACGAATTTCTTTACAAGTATCGCATTTATTGTGTATTTCTTTACAAGTCTCGTATTTATTGTGTAATGTGCTATTTTACCGCTAAAAATGTGAAGCCGCGTGTTCACCTGTTAATTATAAAATTATACAATACACAAGTTTATTTAAATGTTTGAGGGCACGTGCTTGATTAAATCAAGACTGGACAATACTTAGATAATCGATCGATTTAAGGTGTGACACAATTTACATCCGGTAAAAGTTCAAACGGTTGGAACATTAATCAGAGGCGCTGACAGGGAAATTTTGACGATAGAATAGCAAAGATTTTGACAATTTTAAGGCCAAAATGCGGTGTTCTAACCTTTTAGAACACGTTAAAGGAATAATTGTCAATCGAAATCAGTGACAATAAACTTTAAGGTATTCTCGTATAATGAATAGATTAGCAAGAACGCAGATTTATTTTGTTGTCAAACAAACGTATTAAAACGGCATATTTTAACACAAATCTCTCAATTAAATCGCAACATTTTAATTTTTTCACTGTGTAAGCATGAAAGGAAATTGAAAATCCACCGTGGTCAACACGGTGGGTCACGATATGTAGTGGACATAACACGATGTACCGCAGAATACCACCGTGGCGTATCGTGGTGAATTTCTGAATGAAAAAACCACGACCACGGTATATAGTGGGTAATATAAAAAACACGTTGTCACGTCTGTAGGTTAGCGATGTCGATAATCGATTGAAAAAATTGCCAATCGATTGCCGTCGTGAATTTCCGGATTTACTTTAAGTTCCACTTCCGGTCCGTTACCATGTTTAAAATTAGTGTATTAATCAATAATAATGGCGGATTGTAACAACGGCATGGTAGTTGTTGCTAATAAAAATGACAATGCACTGCCGAAAGAACCGGACACACAAATAAATAAAAAGCTGAAAACAATTATTAATTATCCAGGAGGCCGTGCGAGATTATAAGTTTGGAAATATTTTGGTTTTCATAAGATACGAGCGTTATGAGGATGACAGTGACCGGCAACAAAGACAACAATTTTTTTGAAAATTCTTGAAAACTAATTAGGAAATAAATTAGCATACTATGAAAAAGATGGAATTCGTCTGTCAATTATATTTTTATTAAATTTATTTTAGCATCTACAGTAGGGTTTCTTCTACCACACCAATCTGAACTAGAGACATGTATAGTCACTCAATCAAAATATTCGAATGAAAATGAGTCGGTATTCCTGCATAACTAAAATTGGAATAAAACTTGTATTTATATAAACTAAATTTTAAATATTAAAAGGTGTCATTATGTAGGAAAATGTTAAAAGATACTCAGCATGCATGCTGTTACCTTAGATGTTTGGGGTGGGGCTAGATGGCACCCAAGCACATGCTATGTCAGTTGTTTTTAAATTCTAATTTTTTCTGTTCTAAAATTCTGAGATGGAAAGTAGGGGAAAAAAATGTTAACATGAAAAAATACAAACATACAGAGCCCAAAAGGGAAGATTAAGTTTTTACATTTTTTTTAGTGCTATCCTGCAAATTATATAATTTAACTTAATTTTATGAAACAATACATGCTCTTTGACAGAATAAAACACACCATTTACCCTATTGTTCTATATATTATTTATTAGCCATATCAAAACGACAATAATTTCTGAATTCATGTATGTTCTATAATCAAGAATTATACACATCACCATATGAGTCATAGTAAAAAGACAATTTTGTGCTGAAAAAGTTGGGTCCCTAACAATGTTGTTAGGCTCCGGGATTTCTAGGCACAGGAGTCCAGCTGGCTACTAAAGGAAAAATAGTTAAGTTTAATCCATGCATACAGTGTATTCACGACTGATTAGTTACAAATACACCATAAACTTTTGACTTGCAACAAGTTGCTTTGAATTTTTGCTATTGGAGAGTTACATCCTTATTATCAACATTTCCTAATCTATCCACTTGTGTACATAGATATACATACGTAATAAAGCAAAATCTAAATAACCATCATTTTACAAATACTAAATGACTAAATGCATGTGCACATATTCCTGCAAAACTATCGACTTTATTCTTCTTAAAGCCAAAATAGCATCAAGTCATTGCAATTTCAAACAAAACGATTATATCTAATAGTCGGTTGGTTGGGGCTGATCGATAGTAATAGATAATGGGTTCATGTTTTAAACCGATTGAACAACACTACTGACTTCTCCCTGATGTCTCCTGAAGTCTCCCTATCAGGGCCTCACTTCTCCCTGTTTGGCTGCCAGGGAGAAGTCACTTCTCCCTACTTTTTAAGAGTGTGGTGACCTCTGAACACGCCATTCAGTTTCGTGTTTCTCATTGTTTTTCATGTAGTAAATGTAATTAAAAAGAGACATGAATGTCAACTGACGACTTTCCAATTTAAAAAACGCCACCTAGTGTCCATTTCCGGTACTAAAAACTGCGGCTATAGCCGCAGTTTGTCCTGTTGAAACTTTTTGAAATGGACAATTGTCTTTGATAAATTTTCACGCTTCAGTTGAATGACAGGTGTCAATATCTGAGTGATGAAGGTTATTAAAACCGCCTGCTGTGTAAACATGATCGTTAATTAATTAATCTATGTTCATTAACCTATTTACCTGATGTTAATTGGAGGTAGAACACCAGCTGTTTTATAGCTTAAATAAACAAGGTTCCTAGTGACATCCGTGTTGTATTCAAACTCACCTGTTGCCTATGGCTATAGTAACATCTATTTATAAGGTTAATTAGATGAAAAATTTAATTGGCATAGACAAACAATATTAAAACAATCCAAAATCTTTATTTCAATATCATAGTCTTTTAGTAATGATAGCCACAGTTTTTTTAACAGGAAGTAAAAGGGGAGATAAATCATGTAAAACTGGAAATGGGTCAATTGACGACTTTCCAATTTAAAAAACGCCACCTAGTGTCAATTTCCGGTACTATAGCCGCAGTTTGTCCTGTTGAAACCTTTTAAAATGGACAATTGTCTTTGATAAATTTTCACGCTTCAGTTGAATGACAGGTGTCAATATAAAGTTATTAAAACCGCCTGCTGTGTAAACATGATCGTTAATTAATTAATCTATGTTCATTATCCTATTTACCTGATGTTAATTGGAGGTAGAACCCCAGCTGTTTTATAGCTTAAATAAACAAGGTTATCAGTGACATCCGTGTTGTATTCAAACTCACCTGTTGCCTATGGCTATAGTAACATCTACTTATAAGGTTAATTAGATGAAAAATTTAATTGGCATAGACAAACAATATTAAAACAATCCAAAATCTTTATTTCAATATCATAGTCTTTTAGTAATGATAGCCGTAGTTTTTTTAACAGGAAGTAAAAGGGGAGATAAATCATGTAAAACTGGAAATGGGTCAATTAATACACAACGCACAGCGGGTTATTACAAACAGCAATAACTATCATCACATATTAATAATGATCATTTTAAACACAAAACCGATTAAATAGATAGGGGTAAAGTAATATTTTAAAAACAATTTTGAAAGTTGGCGGGTATAGACTCTGTTTCTTCCCTTCTCCCACACTTTAACAAAATCGACCCAGTATCATTCAAAAGCGCAAGAAAATGGATTTTTACAAGCCCCTGTGCATGTACTATGAATTTTTTTTAGGAAAAAAAAAGCACAATACTAGTATACAATACTGAAATACATAAACTGGTATATGAACAATTCTGCGATTGTCGTCAAATACAAATTTGTTGTGGCCAAGTTAAAAAAAAGTTTTTTATATAGTCATGTCATCCCATGCTACTCTTGAACCGGAAGAAATGTGATTGTTATTTACAAACTAAAATATACACTTATACACAGGTAGCAAAAATGACCTATAAATTCATCTCATCATACGAGATCCGCGTAGAACAACCGACTTACCAAGTAACAATAATTTGACTTCCCTTGCTGCTTTTTCTCCATCTGCACGAAGTGTTTTATCTATTTGTTTTGAACGTTCAACAGCCGCTTTGTCGTCGGAAGAAACAGCACAACCCATTTTAGTCTTATCTTATATCCAGTATTTAAGCATAAACGAATTTAATAATCCCACAATATATATATAACGTTTAGAAATTATTTCCTGACACCTAATAATTATGAAAATTTCCAATAAACCGTTGACATTTTCGTTGTCTGATGCTTTTTGAATAAACTGCCCGGATGAATACGGGCACCTTGTCGAGACTTGAACGAGATTTTCATAACAGGGACCTTCTCAAAACATTACAAAAAAATGTAACTGTTCACATATGCATTTTATTTGTACACTCATTATTTATTTATTTATTTATTTATTTATTTATTTATTTATTTATTTATTTATTTATTTATTTATTTATTTATTTATTTATTTATTTATTTATTTATTTATTTATTTATTTATTTATTTATTTATTTATTTATTTATTTATTTATTTATTTATTTGAAAGCTAGACATTTAAATTTATATAAATTTCCAATAATTATATTTAATACAAATAATTGTATTATATTCCGATTATGAAATGGGCCGATTTTGTTATGAACCGATATGTCCAGACGCCGTTTATTTCTTTGATTGATTGATTGACTGACTGACTGACGGACTGACTGACTGACTGACTGACCGTGACTGATTGATTGATTCATTGATTCATTCATTCATTCATTCATTCATTCATTCATTCATTCATTCATTCATTCATTCATTCATTCATTCATTCATTCATTCATTCATTCATTCATTCATTCATTCATTCATTTATTCATCCATTCATGTGAGCAATAATGTAAATATATTCAGGACGAGAACAAGTGTTCTAACAATCGGGAACACAATTTTGACGTGTGCATGAGCATTTGGGAAAGGGTTGGGAATTAAGCCTTTTGAAGCCTACTGGCAATCAAAAATCACATATCTTTTTTGGGCTCACTGTCAGTTGTTTCTTTCTTGTACGGCCTTCAAAAATATTTATATTTAAATTCCAGTTACTCTAGAAATAGTGTTTATCCTCTATGGATCATTCAAAGTTCTAAGAAACTGATTTTGTTGCTTCAATCTTTCCTTGTAATAGTATAGTGCTACGCATGCTTTTTTAATCGACAATATTCATTCAAGGTTGACGTCTGTATATTTCGAAAAAAATTAGCATTTAAATGAGCACTAATTGTGCACCACAACTTAACGATATAGTCCTCGATTCATGTGAAGCGGACTTCTTACAATTACCTTTAGACAAGAAAGACCGCAAGCTAGTCCGGTCATTTAATCTCAGCTTTCGTGACATTGATTATAGTGATAATGATAATACTAACAATCCTTGATTTGGTGACTTTTAACATCTCATTTATTCAAAAGATCTTGAGATTATGGACACAACAGACACTAATATGTCCGCTCCATGTTTGGATTCATATCTCGAAATCAACAATCAAAAAGGACAAACGTACATGGTGACCGCAACTTTCACCGTCTAGTGTAGTACCATTCCATCCGCTCCAGCATACGAAGTTGATTTCTGAACTAAAACGTTACTACGGAGCTTGTGAGGAGTATCATGATCGAACTACTTGATAAAGGCGAAAACTGCAAACTGAAGGTTTTGTTGCTTACAGGTTGTTGTCCTTATTGAAAAAAATATCGAAGACGTTATGTATACTTTTAGACAAATATACGTATCTTCCTTTCAAGGACTTGGATTTCCAGTGACAGTCTCTTGCAAGAGGCAGGAACTGCTTACAATCCTTAGTACATGTGTTCTCTGTAATTTTCTTTGCTTTTGTTTGTGTGTTTTGTTTTGTTCTGCGATTGTTGTTGTGTGTCCCATGGGTTTGTATTTTTGTTTGGATTGTGAGATTTAATGACCACTATTCTTCCTTTACTACTGTAGCTCTTGAAATCATCTACATTAATGATTTTATCACACAAGGAGGATGGCACTCTTTTAACAGGTCACCAACTGAGGTCCGCGGCCTGGTTTTTCACATTATAACATTCCCAACGAGATGGCCTAAAGTATCCACCACCAGTGTACACTGAGTATCTTTGTATTACCTACTAAAGAAGCGTTTGTGCACTAAGAATTGACTCGTACATAAATTTACGATGGAAAAATTTATTTGTGTAGTTTGTTTTCTTTGAACAAATACAAATGGTTACAAGTTTAAACAAATGGTTTTATACTTCAGACAAAGTAACTTCTCCCTGTCAGTTTCATGTACACCAAGGACCAAGCATCACTGCATCCGTCTGTCCGTTTATAGTCATTTGCACTCGACCGACGTCACACTTAAAAGTTTCTATAACAATGTCTCTGAGTTGTCTTATTTTAAGTGATGGTAACTTAGATGTTTCTAACTTAGATGTCTCAATGCCCTTTTTTGTATTTTCTACATTTGTTGTGTATTTCTTTCACTGCAAAAGTGCCATGTCACAGAACAGTATGAAATTTAAAAGTATAAAAGAGTAGTAAATTGTGAGTCTTCCAAGCTTATTTAAAAATCTTCCAACACTTTAAAAAATATTTAGTTGTCTAGCTGCCTTTTTACGGATCTCTGTTATGTGTTAATCAAAATTCAACTGCTAATCTATAGTTACTCCTAATAATTTGACATGTTCCTCACGCTTTATCTTATTGCCCTTTAGATTAAAACATATATTTTCTTTAAAGTGTTCTTACCTATTGTCAAAGCTTGAAATTTGTCTGGATTGGCTTGCATTAAATTATTTTCAAACCAATTCAGTATTTTTATACTATCACTCTCTAATTTTGATATTACATTATTCAAATCATTATCAAGCATAAGATAACGTTTGATCATCAGCATAATTATAAATTGTACTACATAGTCTACAGAATAAAATATATCATTGATAAAAATATTGAATAAAATTGGACCCAGAATTGATCCTTGCGAAACACCGTTGTACAATGTTTCAAATAAACTACAAATATTTTTTTTTTACTTTTACACATTGTTTCCTGTCAGATAAATAACTGTTAATTAACTTGATAGATAGTTCTGGTAGTACATAGGCTTCTAGTTTAAAAAAATAAATAATAAAATCATAACGTAGACAAGCGAGAGTTGGATAAGTCCATTAAAATCTAAAGTTTTCTTCCAATCTTCAATATTTTTTCCAATCTTCAATAATTTTTAGAAGAGCAATTTGACAAGCGAAAATTTCCTAAAACCTGATAATAATGGATGAAAATGAAAGTTAAAAAAAATTAGTTAACTGATCAAAATGGTTCTTTCAAAACATTTACGAGGCGAGACGCACTATATTGTCTGTGTAACAATGAATCGGCTTGTGCTAATTATTGAAGCATAATTAAATTTAATAATTATATTATGAACATCTAAGTTCACTTAATCGCGTCTTTAAATCGTTACTTTAAAAGTTGTTTATTACAATTTTGATTATTATTAATCATTTACGTGTTTTGGTGTTTAATAGTGGGATTTACGCAATTGATTTAAAATTAACAATATTTACTAGTCGATCCGTCCCCAAACCAATCCGTCCCCTAGTCGATCCGTCCCCAAGTCGATACGTCCCCGGTCGATTCGTCCCCTTGTCGTTCCGTCCCCAGGTCGATCCGGCCCCAGTAAAACCAAAGTAAAATAAATAAAGAAGGTAGGTAAAATATAAAAAAAACAACATTCATGAGTAGTATTTTGAAGTATGGTAAATATGGTATTACACGGGAATTCACTATTTTGAATGCCGAGTATGCATGCGAATTTTGTGACCATGATACAGATAATGGTTGCTTTAATTTAAAGCCTTCTGAGGAATATTATAAAGACTTTTTTCATCATGTGGACATGTAATTCTAGAACCAAAGGTAGGTAAAATAAATAAAGCAGGTAGGTATAAATATATAGAAAAGTCGTATTTTTAATTTGCCGATTGTGCATGCGAATATGTTAACATGATTTAGGATGATTTTTTCTTTATTTTTATGTATTGTAACTTCTTCAAGTACAGTATGGTTTTATGTGTACGTTTAATTAAATTGTAATTGTTATTTAGTATTAATCTTTTTGACACCTGTAATTTGTAACCAACATTTGACACGTGTCAGATAATAGTAATAAAACGGTAGACACAGTTTTAATAATTTTGGGTACTGGGTCTAGTTCTGGCTCCGGTACTGGGTCTAGTTCTGGCTCCGGTACTGGGTCTAGTTCTGGCTCCTGTACTGGGTCTGCTTGTGGCTCTGGCTCGGGCTCATTTAGGTCATCTAGGTTAACTGGCTCGGCACATTCACAACAGTGAAATGTATAGTCGTAATCTTCTCTACAGATTACCCTGTATATAAACTGGGTAATCCCCGTGTTACAAGTCCTATGTTGCCACTTGTGACAAATGTCACACTCAAGGGCTTGCTGTCGTCGTGTAACCTCTCTCGAACAAAACTGGCATGGATACTCCATTTTCAGAATGAACAGAGATTTTGCAAACCATTTTATATATCCAACGATATGGAGTCCCAATTAATATTTTCTCTTTGAGAAATTCTTTGAGCTCAATGAATGTTTTCTTTAAAATTTTTGATGTTCAGCATCAATAAATTGTCGTACACATGTATTTTGTGTAACCTTTGATGTTAAAGTCAGCTTGGATGCAGAGTAAATCATACAAAGCATAGCCTACAGTTGTTATGCAAACAATTTAAAAATAATCACAGGGTAATTACGCCTATGTGCACTGATCAGAACTGTTATCTTCATATAATTAATTAAAAACACTATATTTTGTTTATTTAATTATTTAACTTATTTTAATCAAAACTTTAACAATTTCCAATTAACATCAATTACAACACAATTAAATATAATTAAAACCATACCATATTTTGTTTATTTAATTATTAAACTAATTTTAATCAACACTTTTTCACTTTTTACACTTAAAAACAGTTAAAATAAAATTAAATATAGTAATATACTTATAAATTTTTATTGGGGACGGATCGACCAACAAATAGGGGACGGATCGACTAGGGGACGGATCGTCTGGGGCCGAATCGACTGGGGCCGGATCGACCTGGGGACGGAACGACCTGCACTCTTTTATTGATAATTGAGAACATGAAAATCACACGTGATGAAAAAAGTTGGACTTGCTAGTTTTTTTTGCGATTTTGGTATGGGCCGATTTATCAGACACCTAATAAAACATTACACAAAAATATTCGGTCCGATGTGACCCTGCACGTCCAAAATAAGCCAGACATATTGTATTGGTATTTGTATAATACATCTAACAAAACAACTGTTAATTTATTAGTCACAAAACATCTTTGAGACAACACCCAAACGTGTCATTGATGAAGATTTAGGGAGTCAATCTTAATCAGCGGAAGTAAACGTCAGCCATATCATCAACAACTTTCGTATCAGATCAAAATAGGCATACGCCGAAAATAACGATGTTGAATGCATCAATTCGGTAATTTAATATCACAATGAAATGTCTGCAGTGAGTCCTAACTCTGTAAAAGACTCGAACAAGCAGAGCTTCTGGAGAAAGGAGTCAAATTTTCCGGGAAGGTAAAAATATTAAACTGACCTGACAGTGACAGTCATTCTCAACGACAACAAGAGAAGATATGGTTGAACCATATCGGGGAAACTCAATTAAAGTAAATGGAGGATTAAAACAGGAACCCATTTTGTATTGTAATATGAGAGATTATTAAAATACAAATACAAATATAAATAATTTTATTGGCTCAAACTCATCTACAATAAATATTGAATAAATAGTGTAATGGAAAATAATATATAACATCACATGTAATGTAACATAAATTACCGTTACATACATTAACATTACGTACATTATATGTTACGTACAATAAAGGCACTGCATTTTAAATTATTTTGCCTTTAGGTGCTAAATATAAGTAATATATTAATGATGTTCTGAAGTGCTTTTCAATGTATTTTAGGGGGGCCTCGGTGGCCGAGTGGTCAAGGTAGTTCGTCTACTATTGATCACGTGGTCTGTCAACACTGAGATTGCGGGTTCGATTCTCACTGCAGGCAGGGTGTACTCGACTCCAATCTTAATTGACAAGGATTGCCAGTTTTCCTACCGCAGGTCGGGGGTTTTCTCCGGGTACTCCGGCTTCCTCCCCCAATAAAAACTGGACGCCATGATATAGCTGAAAAATTGCTGAAAGTGGCGTTAAACACCATCAAACAAACAAACAAACAATGTATTTTAGCAGTTATGACACATTATTTAAATGTCTTTAAGTGTTTTAGCGCTCACAAATGTTGTTACGGACCTTAATTTCTTAAACGTGACGCAATAAATTTCGCTGTTTTATTTGTTGCTGACAACAGTTTAAATGAAACATAGATAAGCATTTGTTATGATGATAATTGGATTCAACTTGATCTAAAACCAATAAAAGAATGTCAATAAACGTGTATTGGTCATGCTTTATAGAGAAAATAGATTGATTGTTTGATAAAGGTCATCAACAGTTTTTATTGTTGAAAATAATTGTAGAAGTTAATAATCTCATCAATTGTTTTGCAAAATAAGACTCTTCTTCTAATTTTTTTTTTTATTTTAAATTCTGAAAATTTTATAAAGTTCTTATCAATCAGATTATGCACATGAATGCTAGTTTGACGTTTAAAATACATTTAATTGCAAATCTTTTGAAACAATTGTAATTACAGTAAAATTAAATCAATAAAAATTGTAACTTGTCGGTATGTTTTCTTTGATTTTCCGAGGACGCGATAACTGCCGATCTTACATTCACATTTTCCCCCACAGAACCACTTGACTATGGTCAATGTAACAATATATATATGTTCTTCGAAAACTTTGCTTTTTTTATTACAGTACTCTTCTCAAAGTTGAGATATTATAATCAAGATGATTATTTCTTGCCTTTCACAATCGTCTATATTTGCATCCCTTTCAGGGGCGTAGCTGCCTATACGCGAGTACGTGGCTGAATCCACATTATTTTAAGAACAAAATTGCAATCTATCCCTGTAATCAATAAACTGTCCATTTCAGTTCTAAATAAACCACTTTAGAATTCTCCAAATTGCAGCATTGTTTTCAAAAATATTCCGGGGTGAATACCCGGACCACACTAGTTCTTTGTGAATCAACATTGTAACTAGTCTAGCTACTCCCCTGCCTTTACAGCATATGATAAAATTTTAAATAAAACAAATTGAAAAAAAACTATTAAACCAAATGGGATACACCTATAACATATAAATCGAACATCTCTGGATATGGGTTTAACGCATACCTTTTCTTGTTATATAATTAAATTCAGATGAGAGCAGATTTAATGTGCATTTATGATAATAGTACGAAATGTTTATTTGTTCAACACATTTACAACACGTGATTTACAATAAATGGTTATGACACATATAATCACGTGCACATAATGTAATGAATACAACACTAGCCAGCTTGATCGCGTACGAATATATGAACAAAATTATTACATTTTGCACTACAAAACATACTGTTTTTCACCTGAAAAATAGTCAAAACAATATTACAGATAGAAAGTACTTACTTCGGTAAATGCAAACATCGAACTAATTATCGCGCAATACCTCAGTAAACCGTACCTGAAATTAGTTATAACGCCACGTGTGATACAATGCAATGATTTGAGTTATGAAAATATGGCTCATTTCCGAAAAAAGGATGTCCTTTCCACTTTATTTTTTACCAAGTTCTTTTCATAGCGTATAGCAGCATAAAATAGTGAAATTTATCAACACTATATACCCTTTTCGGAAATAACTAAATAAATACAATTATTTGTAGTATCCTAAACATTAATTTTAGCTCATCTTTTTAGCATTTTCAGAGAAATACCGTGTCAGTTTTAAATTGTTTTAATTACGACTGACAGTGTTTTGAAAATAAAGTGATTTCCGCTATAAAACGTTCACATTTAGATAGCCTTGGTGTAGATTTTTCACTAGAAGAATTATTTAAAAAATACAAAGAGGATGATTATGCTACATTTTTAGAGGAAGTGGTGTCCTCTTATTCTTTTAACATGCGTTACTGTAGATAAAATTTATTATTTGCAAATGACTACAATATCTTCTGTAGCTTATATGTGTGGTATTCCACCCACAAGATAATGAAGATGTCACTATTTTGATAAATAAATAATTTTAAAAGACTTAGATAGTTTTATCGAAAACAAATATGTAAAATGAATTTAAAGCTCTTGTCGCCGTTAAGAATTTAACATCCGTGATCAATATTTTAACGGTTTTTAAAACAATTCTGCAGAATTTTCGAAACGCATTATATGAGTCGACACTATTTCTGTTAAAGAAAATACATGTTAGCAAAAAAATTAACGAAACTGTTCAATTATTAAAAATAAAGTACAAAAAAAGTTAACTTCCGTGGTCGTTAACAAGCGATACAAAAAAGACGGAACATAAAGGCCAATACTGCATTGTTACCGGAATTTATTTTGACGTTTTATTATGACGTCACCAGCGACCATGAAGTTATGTTAAGACGACAAAGTGTATCATTGGAAAATTGATCGAAAATAAAGGTGAGTTATCTAAATTAGAACAGTTTGATTTTTTCCATTGTCCATTCTGTTGTTTACATCCTCCAAATAATGTTATACATTAAAATATGTAATTGCTCTTGTATTGTTTTGATTATTATAGAAAAATAATATGCTCCTGAGCGAGAGGAAAACAATAAACACATTAGTGACAATGCTTTAACAAAGATGTAACGGGTGTTAAAATGGTAACGGAAATTAAAACAAAATTTGACAAAGGCGTTTATGCATATAAATTACCATCCAGTTCACTTGAAACAAGACTGGCATAGGCCTATATTTTTGCAAAGCGCTTTCAATTCTTCCTGTCTTTCATTTGATCTTAGATTTCCTAAAATAATACATGATTTTTACTTTTTAAATTTAGCCCTCATTATTCAAATAGAAAACAAACAAAACAAATACACACAGAAACACACATCATTATTTTTAATACACATCGTATTATGTCAATGACATTGTTTTAGCAGTTGAACACACACGTAATTGAATGAATCTAGCATTACATTTGTATACTTCACTCGGTAACGGAAGTTAAAGCTATACTAAAACTAAGGGAATAAATTATGTTATGTATTCACAAAAAATACTAATAAAAATATATATAAGCATTGCTTTATTGACAAATGAAACGAAAATTTACTAAATGAATATCCAAAAGGCAGATATTTAAAGCACCTGTATTCAAATATTTAAATTGATAACGGAAGTTATGTTTTTCAAATTAATGCTGATTAATAATGAATTGTACAAATTTTACATATTATTATTGTAAAATGGTGATGCATAAAATAAATCTTGTACTCTTTCGCAGCTGACAACCCTGATATTTTTGTTGTAGATACTTTAGAGACGGATAATTTAACTTTTTAAGGAAAGGGGGGCTATGGATTTTTACTGTGAATTATAATTTTATTCTTGCCAGTTTTGAAAAATCAAAAAAAAAATTTAGTTAACGAACAATACATATTTATTTACATTTTTGGAATCATATTATTTATTTTCAAATTTTGAAATCAAATTATTCTTTCGAAACAATCCATAGCCCTTCCCCCTGGCCCCATAAAGTTATATTCGAGCCCAACATTAAAAATATAAAACCAATGGAAAAAACCTATTACATACAGATCAGGAGAATATTCATTTTTTTTCTTTATGTATTTCCAGATGCCGCTTAGTAGAGCTGAAATTCAAAAACGCTACAGAGAAAAGAAAAAACGTACAGAGGGAGAGAAGTATCTAAAAGCAGAACGGGAAAGAAAGAAAAAATACTACATCCCGGTAGAAAACCTGTCAAAGGATGAACTGGCTAAAAGACGATCGCAAACCCTGAATAGAGTGAAAAGGTTCCTGAAGAAAAAGAAAGAAATCCAGTCAACAGAACTAGATTCCCCAACTACCAACAACACAAGAAGCAAAGCAAGTAAATCTTCAACAACGTTCTCAGTAAGGTTAGACTTTGGAAGCCACAAGAAAGGTGCGTCTATAAGGAAAAGACATAAGACAGCTTTACGCCAGGCATATAGAAAAATAAAAGATCTCAAATTACAAAATGATACTCTTGTGAAACAAAAGAACAGGTATGCAAAAAGAATGCAGAGACTTCGTAAGACAAAGCTAAGAACGGAAGAGATACGAAATCCAAAATTGGCTCAAGCGAATGAACGATCAGTACCAGATACCCCAAAAACAAAGACCAATGAATTTATGAGGTGACATGGTTTAAATCCAGATGAACACAAAGAAGTTCGAAAAGAACTTTTATTTTCAAATGTTCTAGTAGAAGGCATAAGGGTCGGTATAAAAGATGGAACAAGAAAAAGACATAAGTTAGGTAAACAACACATCATATCAGGAAAAGTCATTAGATCTTACCGTTTTTCTAGTAAGTTGAGTCGCTCACTAGGAGTTACCAGAAAGTTGATAAGAAGGAGTGTTTCTAGGGGTATGAACGCTCAAGTCAATGCAAAGACAAACTTTGTTAGGTCAAAAGTAAGAAGTTTCCTTCTTCGTGAGGACAATTGCACTTTACTGCCGGGAAAAAAAGATGTCAAAAAAGTGGGAGATCAAACTGAGCAAAAGAGAGTTTTATCAGATTATTTACATAACTTGTTTATGAAATTCAAGCTAGAATATCCAGATTTAAAGATAAGTAGAGCTACATTTTGTCGTTTAAGGCCAGAGTACGTACTTACTGCAAATTTTTGCAGTAGAGCCACTTGCCTTTGTTCCCGACATCAGAACACCGCATTGAAACTGAAAGCACTAAAGAACTGTGGTGCTGCTGTCAATGTAAACCCTGATTGTTTTATAGAACAGTATCAAGACGAAGTTAAGATTGGAGAACTCTTTGATGGAATAAAAAAGTCTGAAATAACTTTCAGTGAATGGAAAAAAGTACAAGACAATGGCAAGTTTCGATGTCGACAGGTGCAAACAGTCGTTACAATGGAAATATTCAAAGATATTTTTCAGAAGGAAATAGCTGAATTCAGATCTCACGTTGAAAGAGTTAAGAATCAATACTCAGAGATGAAACACTTGAGGGAAAATTTAGCTGAAGGTCAAATTTTGGTTTGGATGGATTTCGCTGAAAACTTTTCGTGCACTTCTGTTGACGAAGTGCAATCTGCATATTGGAACAATTCGATGGTTACGTTACATACACACGTTGTTTACTTTCCCAAGTCATTTTAACAAACACATCAAAGTATTGTTGGTATTTCTGAAAGCCTTTCTCATAATGCTTCATCCGTATTTGCCATGTTGAGGAAACTTGTACCCTTACTCAAACAAATGTATCCGTCGTTAACAACAATACACTATTTAACCGATTCACCGACCTCTCAATATAGAAACAAAACCATGTTTTACTTACTTGCTCATCATCAGGAAATATTTAATGACACACGAGCGACATGGGATTTCTTAGAAGCTGGCCACGGGAAAGGCCCCTGTGATGGCCTGGGCGCAAGTGTTAAGAGGTCGGCAGACATGGACATCAAACAAGGCAAATGTGTTATCCAAACAGCAGAGGACTTTTATGCATGGACTGTAAACCTAACATCAAGCTGCGTTAAGTACTTCTATGTTTCAAATCAAGATGTTGAAGACTGTTCTCAATACATACAGTCTGTCTCATCAGAAATTCTAGCAGTGCCGGGAACTATGAAAATACATTCAGTTTGTCCGACAAGTCCTGAATTTGTGATGGTTAGACACATGTCTTGTCACTGTCAAGGGTGTAATAATATATCTCCAGAAAAGACGTGCGAGGGGTGGAATACGTACAGGATTACCAAAGCCGCTGAACATCAAACTACCGAGTCAGATACAGATGTTGATAACAATATGACTGTTGAAAGTGACAATAATTATCAAAAGGCCACTTGGCAAAAAGTTGAAGTCGGTGAAGCTGACTTTGTAGCGGCAGTGTATGAAGGATCTTGGTACATAGGCAAAGTTACTTCTGTTGATGATGATGATGAAGTACAGATTACATTCATGGAACAATGCCCAGGGAAAATCTCTGGAATATATAGGTGGTCTAGTACGCCTGATGAAATCTGGGTATCAACCGTAGCTGTATTGAAATTAATACCTGAACCGTTGCCCAATGGAAGAAGTAAACGCATGTTTAGAGTAGCAGAAACAGAGCGTGATGCCATAGAATCAAAATTTAAAGAATGGAATAAACAATAATGCTTTAAAGTTAATATGTAAACATCCGTTACAGATACTTTGTGTACTTAAGACTGTTTACTGTTTGCTAGATTTTAAATTGTTTTGAATTCCACGTTTATTTTATGGAAATACATTAAATTTAAATTCATGTGTGTTCCAAAAATCTGTCTTTCATGCAAAATTTGGGCTTGTAATATAAATATTAACGGTTCCTTTATGAATATTAGGTAATTGGTTATATTAATAAATTTAAAAGATGACAGGAGCAGCTTTATTAAAAAATAAATGATAATTTTTTTAAATTAGGCGATACCCGTGGACATTGAAAGTTGTATTTTGATATAAAAATTTGGTTTGACGTTGAACATGGTTTCCCGTTAACACAGTTAACTTCCGTTACAAATAGTCTGTTGTCAAAATTAAATCATTTGTTTAATACAAAGTTACTAATGGTTTACTTTTCATGTGTTTCTAGTTTTGCAGATATGGTAGATAAGCTAGAGCAATCTATAGGATTACTGGTCTTGCTTGTTTCTTTTTGGAATAAAACTTAAGTGACAAATATTTTTTATTTCTACTGAGCATTTTGTCATTTAGTTATTGAATATCAACGTCACGCACAGAAATTACTGTAGCAGTGTAATCCTGTGATTGGTCTGCCCATAATACATGTATGCATGAAATAAGCATAGATCGTTGGGATATTACAGAGTTAATACGCTAAAATTTACCAACTTAAAATGCTGATTGTGCGATTAACAGGCGTTACCATTTATTTTAGCTGTGTATTTCCAATTGGAGTTCACAAAAATTCAGAAGACATTTGTGGAGGACAATTTTTGAAAAATATTCCAGAAACTTCAAACTTTAAGACAACAGCAATTTCAGATGTTTCTTTGAAGTTCTATTTTTTTACATGTTTGTTTTGAGAATGGGTCGTTATTTTGAGAATGACTGCTGAGTCTCTGACTCGGGCTTAGAAGCTGCAATGAGCTGTGCTTATGCCTGCAGCCTGAAGGTTTTAGTTTGTAGTTATGACACATACTTTATTGTATTTTTTCATACTATAGGTTCTTAAGCTTTAGGGACACCTCGGCCATAGTATGACTTCGGCCATGGACACTTCGTCCATAGACACCTCGGCCCTAGTACAGATCGGCCAAACTGTATAAAGACATATCGGCCTTGGGTTGAATATATATATTTTTGAAATAAAGTTATTTAATAAACAAAGTTTGAGTGAAATAAATGATATTACCAATGAAAAATAGAAATTTATCATAAAATAAAATCATATTAATAATATGTTACTATTTTAATTGTAAATCATTGTCAGTAATTAATAAATAAAATGAATGCTTAAAAAATAATTATAAGAAATTAAACACCAATCTTATTTGTTACTGCTTATGACTGAAATAAAATAATAAAGCCTTATTTGTTATATTCAATTGTTAGAAATAACCTTTTCAATTAAAAACATCAATAAAAAGACCATAATATAAAAGACGTTATATTATGGTCAAAGACGTTATTAATCTCCGGGATTAAACATTATCAGAAACGGCAATGTCTTTGATTATTTTACCACACAAAAACGAAATATCTTTGAAATTTTGTAAGATAACTAACTAAATTAGTCCATTTTAATCCCTGTACATACTGAATAAGTCAACAATATACCAACATAAATAGCATGGCCGAAATGTCAGGGGCCGATGTCTACTGTGGACGACATTTACTATGGACGAAAAAAAGTATGACCGAAACGTCCAAATACCGGTCCTTAAGGACCTAAAGAGCATTGGTTCTGAGCAGAGGTTACATTCAAGTCTGTTGCTTGTGAATAAAATACTACTATTCACTAAAAGTAAAAATGGAAAATTCAAACAAGGTTCAAATGACCACCATATATCATATAATAAAGAGTTTCATACTTAAAACATGACAGGTGCTTTTAAAAAATACTCACAAAAAATATGTGTGAAAATTTAATAAACACCACCTATTGTCCATTTCTGGTACAAAGTCAAAGAATCTGTGTCTGAAGCCACAGTTTGTCCTGTTGACAGGGATTTTCCTGCCTTTTTTCAAATGGGGCCTGGGCCCCTGATAATTGGGAAGATAATGAAATAAACTCCACAATTGGGTAAAGTCTTAAATATGAATATTTTAGTAAAAACATTGCTTTTAAACATCAATGTTTTTAACGAAAATGTTTCTTGTCTGTTAATTATGCATGAGTGACCAGATGGAATCTAAATGCCTGACCAGATAATGGACAAATTCAAGTCAGTTTTCATAAATATTTTGAAAAATGTCACCCAAATTTACATATGTAGCCAAATGTGCTGACATCATTCTCAAAGAGAAAAAATTCTAGGAATCTTGGTGGAATTAATTAGAAACTGAATTGCAAACATCAGATTTTACTTTCACTTTCACTCTCGTTTGTTCTGGGGTCTTAATAAATGACTGGATAAGAACTAAATCAAATATACTAAACTATATAAATGTACATTGCGTTGGCTCGCCTGACAGATGTCAATATCTGAGTTAGGATGTTATTAAAACCCCATGCAGTGTAAATGTGATCGTTAATTAACTAACAGATGTGTATGCTCCCTTTTATTTGATGCTAATCTGTGAGGGAAGAACCCCAGCTGTTTTATAGCTTTAAACATATGGCATAGGCAAACAATACAAAAATAATGCAAAATCTTTATTTCAATATCATAGTCTTTTAGCGATGACAGTCATATTTTTTTAACCTAAAGTAAAAAGGGAGATAAATCGTGTAAACATGAAAATGGGTCAATTTCATGTAGTCCTAGCTGAACTTTACTAATCCAAAATGAATGTGCCAGGCTTAAATTTAAATTGGGTTTGTTTCCTCTATAACCGACCGGGTGAGATAAATGCCTTTTATAGGTCAAAATATTATTTCACTCCTTTTCCAAAATCTTTCAGGTAAATCAGGTTTTATTCTGATATTGGTTTTTAATCCAGATTCAATGCCAGAAGTAGTTGAAACCTTTTGGAAAAAAAAAATTAAAACACATTTACAAACGTACACAACATGCAGCTATGTGTTTCTTTTTTTGTGTGAGGTACAGCCAAACAGAAACGACGGAAATTTGGTACAGATCAGTCTTGGAGAGGAGTTCTTGACGATGTTTTTTGTCAGTTTTAAATAATGTCTAGGTTGCAAATAACTATAGCTGCGGAACATAGCTGTTTACGTCCTTCGGCTATTATCTGATTTAGCGGTCGACTCGGGCGAAGAAGTCGCCTTATCGTGGTCCCACTTCGCCCTCGATCATCTTTAAAAGCGATGTGAAGTCGCCCTTTCATTTTGTAGAATCGCCTGATGTCACCTTTCAAATTTTATTCCCATTTTGTTCAGAAATCTTCGTTTTTTGATACAGCGTCATGTTTATTATGTTTCCGCGCCACAAAGTCAACTGGTACCCTTTTAACTTTTATTTCATATAACATGTATAAAAAGCGTAGGTTTAAAATATGACAGGAAACCAGTTAAGAGCAAATATACGTGAAAGTTTCCGGAGCGAATATGAATTTAATGGCGGAGATTGCAAATATACGATGCTGATAGTGTTGAAATGAGTATTGCAATGATAGAAACGTAGTAAAAAATAGTATTTTGGCATTTACTTTAAACAAATTTAATTTAAATATGTTTAAATACTTTTAACAGATTTGTCACAATGGATGTAATTTTCGACTCCTAGTTCTAATAGTACTTCATTATAATTCAATCAATTTGTAAACCAATGACACAGAAACATTTTTTTGATGAACAGTTTTGTGACAGTTGATACTTTTTTTTATTGTTATGTTTAATACATGTTTTTATGAAACATATAACAATAAAAAATTCAAATGCCAAATAAACACATATTAAAAAAACAAACAAAATAGGACGCTTTCGTGACATATAATGCAACTTCTCCCTGTTGTCCACCCACTTCTCCCTGTTCTATCCTCACTTCTCCCTGTCAGCCCCACAAAAGAGAAGTGACGTCTCCCTATAATTTTGACCCAGCGTGAGCCCTGAACCAAGGGTATTAATTCACCAGTGTAGGACGTTAAAAACCCCAATCATTATCATCAATTAACAATTTACACAGCAAGGGGTTTTAAAAACATCCTCACTCAGATTTTGACACCTGTCATTAACATGAAGCGTTAAAATCAAAGACAATTGTCCATTTCAAAATTTTTCAACAGGTCAAACTGCAGCTACAGCCGCAGTTTCTCGTACCTGAAATGGAGGCTAGAAGGCATTTATAACATTGGAAAGTACATTTATTGGTGAAGGAAGCCACATTTACCCAGTGAAAACCTATACCTTAAGCAAGAAATGTGCCAATCCTTGTGAATTCAGATTAGAGTTAATTATTTTACAAGTTTATGTTATGTATGGGAGATTAATCAAATAATCAATCAATCAGTAAAAAATTTTTGCCATCTACACCTGGATATGGAAAATCTATACAGTTTCCTATGTATTTATTGAAGAAACAAGAATTGTAAAATTTTACCCCATGTCAGTTTTTGCATTGAATGAAAGCAAATCCACATAGTTAAGTTATTGATGCTGCAGACTATTTGTCTGTTACATTTTTTGTTTCAAGTGGGCATTGACATCTTTGTTGGTACAATGGTTTGGTTTCGTAATTGCCCTCATTGTAATAAGACCACCTTTCCTCCCTGGAAGGCATCATTGTTATTGAAAGAATAAATAAAACAAGTTTACGTGTTAAGTATTCTTAAAGAGTCCCAACAAATAAATTGTTTCTGGTTTTTTTTCATTTTACAGCATAAAACCTGTTTATGGAGCCCAACATCCTCCCTTACAGTCAATGCCAAAACAGTAAGTAATGTTTGATTTCAGAGGTAGTGTTAACGCCAAATATTGCTTTTTCCAATTAAAAAAAAAACACACAGAAATATTTGACTTTATGTGAAGATGCATTAAAGGATACAAAGGACAAATTTGTAACGTAAACATTTTTTAGTCAATGAAATTTTATCATGGTAAATCAGTTTAATTTGTGTCATCCGTTTTTTGTTTGCCAAATAGTTGCTGGTAATGTGTCCTTCGTTTTTAAAGAAAAGTCTGCAAAAAGATTTTGTTTTTCATTATGTGATGAAATTGGGGAACTCAAAATTTAGTATGGGCCAATAAAATGATAGCAGAATGTGACTCTGAACCGATATGAACCAAGCTGTTGTTCCCTTCAAATTAAAGATGAAAATTTATATGTTCAAATTAAAAAGTTTAACATATTTTGCAATCAGCTGATGTAGTTCTTACTAAATCTGTCCGCAAGGGTTAAGGGATTCATTAGGAGAAAGGATCCTTTAATAATTATTTTAATCAACCGATCAGATCTTTACAAAGGCCAATACACAACATTTTCTATCTGTAAAGAAAACAGTGCAGACACTATTGCATAAATATAATTATAACTGCACACTCAAACCTTTAAAAACAACAATGATATCTAATTGATCTGAAACAGAAGAGTAAACCAATTATCTTACCAATCAATATGTACACACGTCATATTGCGTTGATTTTTACTATTACTGCGGTTTTTTTTTTTCACAAAAATGTAGAGTCTAGCACACCACTAGATATGAAACAGTATGTTATATTTACTTCATGAACAAGAATTTTCAAACTTGAACCTTAATTAATATGCATAGTTATAGAAGAACTTGAATGCTACCATGATTGATCTCATTATCAACCAATGCAATGCTTGTGTGTCCAGATAAGTTTATACAGTACATGTGTATACATATTTCCTCAATGTCTAAGGGGGGCCTCGGTGGCCGAGTGGTAAAAGTAGTTCGTCTTCTATTGGTCACGTGGTCTGTCATTACTGAGATTGTGGGTTCGATTCTCACTGCAGGCAGGGTGTTCACGACTCCAATCTTAATTGACAAGGATTGCCAGTTTTCCTACCGCAGGTCGGGGTTCTCTCCTGGTACTCCAGCTTCCTCCCCCAATAAAAGCTGGACGCCATGAAATAGCTGAAAAATTGCTGAAAGTGGAATTAAAACACCATTCAATCAAACAAAAATCAATGTCTAAGGACACACATTAATTATAACTGTAATGACACAGCAAAACTGGTAATTTATAAGCATGCAATATAAAGAATTAAAATGTCAGCTTTTTTAAGTAGTGCATAAATACTACTACTAATTGTATAAAACTTGTTATATTATTTATGATAGAGAGGAACAGAGATGAAATTAAAAATAAAATTTGTATTTGTCTTTGTGATAGCTGACAAATTTTGCACAACTGTTGTTTCTTTAATATAATAAAAAGTTAATATATTATGAAACAATTTTTTGTGTGTATCAAAATTTAGCAGGGATGAGAAAGCAAAAGGTGGAAAGAAAGATGCATTTCATGATTTTGAAAACAAAACATCAGATGCTTGGGATGATGGAGATGATGATTTACTGTTGATGTCCAATATTCCTATGTCCCTGAGAGATGTGCAGTCTACAGCAAGGGCAGTGATAGATAATCATAGTCGACAACAGAAAGCAAAAAATGAAGCACAAAGGACTAATGCATTGAAAAGTAGGCAATATGTGTGGTGTTTTGAAGTTTTTTGTTATTTTGCCACTTTCACTGATTAGAATTTTCCCCGATGTTAACAGCGTGTAAACAGGTTAAGCATGACAAAATTATGAAGATTTCTTAACAAAATGGAATAAGTATTAAATAGCAACATAGGGCAAAGGTTCAAAATGACAGGTCAAATTCAACTTTGCTTTTCAGCTCACCTGACCCAAAGAATCATGTGAGCTATTGTTATCACTTTGCGTCCATCAGCGTTGCTGTTGTCGGCGTCTGTAAACTTTTTACATTTTAATCTTATTTAAGGGAAAAGGGTGAAAAGGGCTTCTTCTCTGAAACTGGTTAACCAATCAAAACAAAACTTATTAGCAATATTGTTTGTATGGTCCTTTATAAAGTTTGTTTTCTATGCCAATTGGAAATTCAAAAGGACCACCACTGCAGGACTTAGTTTAACATAGGACCATATGGGAAAAAGTTTTAAAAGGCTTCTTCTCTGAAACCGGTTAACCAATGGAAACAAAACTTTCATGGCAATATTGTTGGATTGTCTTCTATACATTTTTTGCTTTTTATGACAATTGGAAATCAAAAATGGCCGCCAACACAGGACTTAGTTTAACATAGGACCCTATGGCAAAAAGTTTAAAAGGCTTCTTCTCTGAAATTGGTTAACCAATAGAAACAAAACTTACTAGTAATATTGTTTGGATGGTCCTCTATAAAGTTTATGTTTTTATCCCAATTGGAAATTCAAAATGGCCACCACCCCAGACTTGGTTTAACATTGAACCCTACGGGAAAAAAGTGTAAAATGGCCTTTTTTTTCTCTGAACTGGGTTAACCAATCAAAACAAAACTTAATGCCAATATTGTTTTGATGGTCCTTTTCAAATAATTTATGTTTTTTATGCCAATCGGAAAATCAAAAAGGTCCTCTGGTAAATAAAAATGGCTGCCACAGCAAGACTTAGTTTAACAAAGGACCCCATGGGAAAAAGTTTTAAAGGTATCTTCTCTAAAATCGGTTAACCAATGTAAACAAAACTTACTAGCAATATTGTTTGGATGGTCCTCTTTGAAGTTTATGTTTTATTATGTCAATAGGAAAATCAAAATGGCCACCACAGCATTACAAAGATTAACATTGGACCCTATGGAAAATGTTTTAAAAGGCTTCTTCTCTGAAAATGGATTTACCAATGGAAACAAAACCTACTGACAATATTGTTTAGGTGGTCTTCTTTAAAGTTTATGTTTTTTATTGCCAAGTGGAAATTCAAAATGGCCACCACCGCAGGACTAAGTTTAACACAAGACCCTAAGTGCAAATTAAAAAAAAAATCTTCTTTTCTGCAACCGTTTAACCAATGAAAATACAATTTTATAGCAATATTGTTTGGATGGTCCTCTTTAAAGTTTATTGAAAATTACAGCACTTAGTTTAACATCAGGGAAATGCCATCTTCATTGCCTATAAAGAGCCTCTGGTTAATGGAAACAAAACAAAGGGAGACTACGATACAACACCTTGCAAAACCACTAGTCCATTCCGGCTATCCTATTTAACTATCAACTAGCTCTTTAATGATTTTGAGTAGGCCCGGGCTAACGTTAGTGTCGAACCCAGTAGACTGATGTACACTGAAAGTTTCTATTAATGTTTGTTATATCCTGTTACGTGTACACCTGTTTGGTAATTATTTATGTGAGTATAGTCCAAGGTTAAATTCCCACAGTTAAATTGTTATTATAGTTGATGTATCCAGGGTTTAAGCTAGAATTTTGGAACCATTAGTCACTTTTACGTACGACTATTTTAAAGATCTAAAGTGTGTTTATTAATATGTATAAATGTATAAATGCATATTAATGAATGCAATATTTTTCTAGTATCATTTCGTAAATAAAATGTCTTCAAAGATACCAAAGTTTATAGAATTTATTATGCCAGATCAGATGGCCTTTTGTATGTATTCCATGTAAAATGCCACTTAACAAATACTACAAAAGGTTGCCTGATTAGCTGTCCAATGAAACCTTGCTACAGGTGACAGTATGTATACACAGTAATTAACTGATTAACAAACCTTGTATAGTGACATGTTTATTACATAATTACTTTGAATGGCTTGGGTCTTAAACTTGTACCTATTTCAGTTTCACTTGTGCCGATTATAACAAGGAAAATTTTTGAAACTTCAAAATTTTAAGTGACAAATTATGTTCTAAATATTTTCCTCGTTTCTGAAAATGATTTGCCATGAGCACCAGCTAAATTACTGTGTATCTTTTTAGATTGTTTGTTTGTTTGAATGGTTGAATGTATATTTGTTGCCTTCTTGTCATATTAATTGAGAACGTTTTTTTGACTAATTATTATTTGCAGTTTTTTTTGTGCCAAAATATTGTTCATGTACTTAAATAACTTAATAAACTTACCATATTGTCATTTAGCATAATTGAAAAAAATTGATTAATTAGAGGTATTTTTTCAGATCATGTAACAGCCGTACCATCTGCATTGTCTGGAAATGCTGGCCCTGGTGTGGGTGTTCGTATGAATTATGGTTGGCAGCCACCAAAATCCACTCCTGTTAGGTTTACCAAGCCTACTATACCAGACAGAGAGGCAGCAAAATTAGAGAAATTTAATGCAGTTTTGGCTGGTCCAAACACTGATTTAGGTGTGTATTAAAGCTAAGACAAAATTAGTGATTTTTTTAATGTAATGGGTTATCATTATTTTCTTTTTCATTTTTCTGAGTAAAGGCCTTGTGAACTTTGCCATCACTTGGCATCCATCAGCTGTTAGCATTTACAAAACCTTATATAGGCTTTTCCTCTGAGCCATTTTGAGACCAATCCAAGCATATAGCTGCTGTAGCTATATAATCTAGCATGCAATACATGTTTTTTATGTCCCCCAAAGAAAGTTGGGGACATATAGCTTTTCTGTTGGTTCTGTTTGATAAAAGGAAGTACATTATATATAGATGTGCATGAAAGATTTTTATTGACCTCTGATATCGTTAAGGGGAGATAATTGGACTTGAAAGAGAAGCGGGGGTATACCTTTGTGAGCGTGGTCACATTCCACACTTGTTATTTTTACAGAAACGGCTCCGGATTTTTATTTTATTAAAGTAAAAATGGATGCCAGCAGACCTAAGTACCGTAAATATAATTTTATTTGGCCTAATTGTTGACATATTTATATTATATTGAAATATGCTTATTTATTTTCAGATGAATTACGAAAATTAAGCTGGTCTGGTATTCCAAAAGCTATAAGACCAACTGCTTGGAAGATATTATCAGTAAGTATATTCGAGGCTTAAAAGTTTGTTACCCTCAGTGGTTGATCAAGTACTTATTTTGCAGAAAATATTCAAAATATTCAATAATTTTTAATTATAGTGGAAGCAGTCTTGGAGGCATGCATAATTTTTTACATTTGGCAACTTGTTGTAATTAAACAAAACATAGAGAAAACTTTTGTTTTTTATGACACAGCATTTAGTTAATGCCGAAAGTCAAGTGAAGATGATTGCAAGTTCTTGACCTTACAAAACTCATGATTTATTCTGACGTTAATACTGTAACAATAAAAAGGTTGTAGAATTGTATTAATTGTGTTGTTCTGTGTCAAAACAGACTTAAAATAATATACTGTATAAAAATAAATATTGTTCTCTCATACAATTACAGTACTATGTCAATAAGATAATGCAGTTCCATAAGTTATTAGTAATTTTAATGTCAATAATAGTAAAATATTTAATTAATAAATTGACAAACTTGTTTAAAATTATAGTAAATTTTAACAGAGTTAGAACATAGTTTCATTTATTCTCTGGGTACTCTGGCTTCCTCCCCCAATAAAAAATGGATGCCATGATATAGCTGATAAATTGTGGAAAGTGCTAACAATATTTAAACAAACAAAAAATTTATTTTTTTAAAACATTATCTGTACATAGATTCTGTACATTTTACAGTGAAAATTATAACTGAAATCATAATTGGGCCTTAAAACTGACTGAAATAAATTTATTTTTAAAAACTATTTGTTTAGCCTTTTTCTCAAAGAACATTCACCTGATTCATAGTTTGAAATGTTAACTGGTTTTCCAGGAATATTAGGTGAGTGAAGTTCTCAAAACAGAAAGAAATATTTAAAATAGCAATTTTTCTATTTATTTTTTGGTATACTACATGTATCATTTAGAACCACACAAAGGGTGATGAAAACTGGTTCTGGTATAATGGTTCTGCACTGAAGTTGTGATATGTGAATCATTCTTGAAGCAGTCAATAGTAGCAATGTTACATCTATAGTTATTAAAATACTGGCTTAAATCTTATTCACATTGAATAGTTATATGCAATAGCAGTAATTCTGCATATTATTTTACAAATTTTAATAATTACAATTTTTTTAATTACAGGGTTATCTCCCATGCAGTGTAGATCGAAGGGCACCAACTTTGCAGAGAAAAAGAAATGAATATTTTGGTTTTGTAGACCAGTATTTTGAAACACGTTTCCAGGAAATGCACGAGTCAACATTCAGACAGGTATTAGCTTAAACACTAATTTCATTGAACTTGTTAAATGTTGCACAGGTTCATTCTTGGTGTTTTTTTTTTTAAAATAATTACAATAGTTTAAGAAACTTGCAAAAAACATTAATACATAAATGGTCTGGAAATGCTTCACATTACATGTAAATTGCCTTAAATTCTAAGCAGTCTAAAATGACACCACCAGCATCTTATAGAATTTAAGAATTTAAACATGATTCTTTGAGATAAATTTAAGAGTATATACTGTTGTAAACTGTAGGTCTGCACAACTGAAACCCATGCAGTTCAGTGGACTTTAGAAAGTACATACATTTTTATTTAGTAAAATCCGAAAATTATTATCATAATTTTATACCAAGTTAATTTGATCAGTGACCTGTCATACAAGTGATTATTATTAAGGGTTGGTCTCGAGCTACAGAGGACAACACAATTTGTTTTTTTCACAACAGAAGCAAGGACATGTAAGTCCTACACGAATTTTGCCACAAATAGAAACTATAAAATGTGTAGAAATTATTTTACAGGTGTTGCACTTGTGACATGAAGCCAATGTACAATTCTGCATGCAAAAGATTTTGATCCTTGACTACACATTACTTAATTATTATTAAATCATAAAAAAACCAAGGTTATACAAATGACTAGGACAGTGATTAATGTTGTGTATACAAATCATGTACGCACATTTACTGACCTTTTAAATATCAACGGTCAATTTATACAGACACAATTGAAAACAAATGACCCCGTTCAAATATCTAACTTGTCCTGTGCGACAAATGATCCCCACAAATTCTTAACTACTGGTAAAAGTGTGGATCTGTTATTTCCAAGTATTGTCTTAGGCATTTAGTAGCTTGATAACTGTTGAATTTCATGGGTTGTGTAATTTCCACGCATCTGCAAAGTGTGTCAAAGGTACTATAGTATTGTAATAACAAGTTTCAGCAAAAGAACAAAAATTGATATTGATGGAAGAAATTATGACGAATATATTAAAAACATGAGAAATATGGTATGAGAGTATACAATTCAGTGGAGTTTAGCATCTTTAGACAGTTTATCGGCTCTATCAAAGAAACTTGACTTCTTAGTACATTCCTAAAGGAACTTGTAATTCCTTGATCTAAAAACCTAATTATTACAAATTTGTGTTAACCGTACTATTTTGTAGATTAAAAAATATTAATTTCAGATTCACATAGATATACCTAGAATGAATCCTTTAATACCTATATTTCAACAAATACTTGTTCAAGAAGTAAGTCCTCGGTAATCTGTTGTCTTGGTGATGGCCTTGTCCTTGTTATATGACACACATTAGACAAATTGATTTGTCGCATGTGTAGCATACAATTAGCCTTTAAAACCTAGTCAAGCATGTCTTTGGGACTTGAGATTTGTATACATAGCTCAATTCTTTATCTTGTTATTTTAAAGTTTCTGTATAGTCTTCTGTCATTTTCAGTATTTTTATAGAAAAGTTTGAACATTTTTCTGTTATTCAAGTTGTATGTCCTTAAAAGGCATGTTTGTGGCACCTCAGCATGTTTTGTCCAATTTAATTTATAGTAAAGCTGTTTAATAAGAAATTCTTTATTTCTGCTTAGTACCATTTTTTAACAGTTCTTGTTGATCTATTTGAAGATCTGTGGATACTCAAAACAAGTTTATTTTAATACTTATTGTAAACAAAAATCAGTAAAAATGGTATGCAGAAATAAAGTCTTTCAATTATGTTGAATTGAATGAAATTCACAAAGATGAGATTTCATTGCAGATATTAAAAGATATTCCCAGAATGACCTCGCTAGCACATTTACTGCAGCAAAAGGTTGTTCAAGAAGTGAGTATAACCACATAGGGTGTTGGTAACTAGATTACTAACATGAGTATAACCAGACAACTTGTTGGTAACTACTGGTAGATTACTAAAGAAACTAACACCTTGTTGGGATTGCTTGATTGCAAGTCATAATGCATTCATTTAAGTTGTTTTCTATTTTGCTAATTTTGTTTATTTTAATGATAGCGACAGACACTTGCATTGTTCAGTGTTGTTGCTCAGACAAAATTACTTCCTTTTTTTCATTTCCATAAAAACTGTGTTGTTTTAAATTGTTTTGTTTATAAGTTGTACTTTATTTGGAAACAAAGATAGAAAATTGAATAACAAATATAAGACTGCCTTACAAAGTGCAAAAATCTTGTCCAGTTTGATGATATGGCCTCATTTTATTAGTATTGTAAAAATGTTAAGAGAGATATATTGGCCTAGCTGTATCTAAATAAAATCTACCGCAGGTTGGGGGTTTTCTCCAGGTATTCCGGCTTCCCCCCCCCCCCCATAAAAACTGGACGCCATGATATAGCTGAAAAATTGCTGAGAGTGGCGTAAAACACCATAAAACAAAACAAACAATCTAAATAAAATTATGAACATTGACTTGGGGGTTACAAGTCTTTTATTAATGCATTAATGAAAAGCATTTTATTGATGTTGTTGTCAATAGTCAACACGTATATACATGGTTTAGAAGATTATCATACATGTCTGAGTAAAAAGTTATTGCAGCAAGTTGGCAATGTGCCATTTTTATAATATATAGTTTATTCTATCATGTGATTTATGGTGTCACATGATTTTGTTTAGGGCACTTGGCTCAACACAGGTCTTTCAAAATAAATTTATGTTTAGTGTGGGCTTTGCTCCCCAGCTCACAACAATGCATAGAATTAGTTTTGCTTTGTCTTTCTAATGCTGCTAATGCTGTCACATTTTGTTTTAAATGTTGTCGATTTTGTGATGAAAGTGCCTTGAATTTTTATGAAATCATGTGATCAGTATTGCAATTTCCACCTACCTTGAGGAGAGTGATTATATAGAGAAAAATTTATGTATTGTTGGTTTATTACAAATTAAACAAGTAACCAGTAATTTTTGTCTCGCCTGCGACGAAAGTCGCTGTAGGCGAGACATATGTATGGGAATCCGGCGGCGGCGGCGGCGGCGTAAACACTTGACATCTTGCTTCATATCTTTGTAAGCCCAAGCCCTAGGTCCATCAAATTTGGTCCAGAGGTAGCTTATGATGAGTACTTGCCAGTCAGTCACCTGTCACCTGACCTTGACCTCAATTTCACGGTCCAGCGACTACGTTAAAGTTTTTGGGTTACGATAGTTCCTCTGTAACTACGCATGGTAGGATGACAATATATGGTATATAGGTTGCTGATGAATAGTACATGACTGTCTGGTAGGTTCCACCTGACCTTGACCTCAATTTCACGGTCCAGCGACTACGTTAAAGTTTTTGGGTTACGGCTGTTCCCCTGTAACTATGCAGGGTATGGTGACAATATTTTGTATACAGGCCGCTGCTGATATTTAATGCTATTTACGTAATGCTTATGACGAAATTTATTTTCGTTACTGATGCGGAATGCAGGCGAGACGTTTTTCTGTGTCCACACTTGTGTTCTTCATAGCGAAAGGAGGGTATTAGTGATAGGTCTCAAATACATCTTTGATATCAAAACAGAAGAAGATACTTGAAAGGATTTGTTACCTGTAAAGAAGATTGTGTTATTGGACCTTGCCCAAGCATGGGTGTCCCTGTAGCAATTGAGGAGATAGGTCCTATCTTTATCCTTATGTACCCTTGTTGTGTATTGTAGTAGCAAATTATGGCCTTTGATGTCTGATAACATCAGACAAGGACAGAGGTCTTAGGGTGTATAGGTTGCTGATGACTAGTACATGACTGTCTGGAAGGTGTCACCTGAACTTGACCTCAATTTCACGGTCCATTGACTACGTTAAAGTTTTTGGGTTACGACAGTTCCTCTGTAACTACGCATGGTAGGATGACAATATTTGGTGTATAGGTTGCTGATGACTAGTACATGACTGTCTGGTAGGTGTCACCTGACCTTGACCTCAATTTCACGGTCCAGCGACTACGTTAAAGTTTTTGGGTTACGACAGTTCCTCTGTAACTACACATGGTAGAATGAAAATATTTGGTGTATAGGTTGCTGATGACTAGTACATGACTGTCTGGTAGGTGTCACCTGACCTTGACCTCAATTTCACGGTCCAGCAACTACATTAAAAGTTTTTTGGGTTACGATAGTTCCTCTGTAACTACGCATGGTAGGATGACAATATTTGGTATATAGGTTGCTGATGAATAGTACATGACTGTCTGGTAGGTTCCACCTGACCTTGACCTCAATTTCACGGTCCCGCAACTACGTTAAAATTTTTGGGTTACGGCTGTTCCCCTGTAACTATGCAGGGTATGGTGACAATATTTTGTATACAGGCCGCTGCTGATATTAAATGCTGTTAACGTAATGCTTATGACGAAATTTATTTTCGTTACTGATGCGGAATACAGGCGAGACGTTTTTCTGTGTCCACACTTGTGATTTTTAAATTTAGTTCATGTTATAACTAAATTTAATACTTGTATTTATTTATTGGCTTGTTTTTAAAAGATTGATGGAACTTGTTTTGGTTGTGGAACACAATATATTACAAAATTCTGATATCTTTGTGTACAAGTTCATGTATGTTCATAACTGGTGCATGACTGTTTCTTTATTGTAGTGCATGGAAATTCTTATATTGTTATATTTAATGAAAATTATGTTATACATGTGCTCCAGTATAAAATGTGTGATATAAAGATTAAACCATGTTCTTCTGGTTTAACAAGAAATACTGAAATAAAATGTATGTGGTTTTTTGTCAAAATTTTGTAAAAATGTATTTGTGCTAGCTTTAAAAACAGCAAGTAGATACTCCCGTTTTATAAGAATATTAAATAAAATTGATATTTTCTGACAATTTACCCATATTTCTATCTTTTTGACAATTTACCCATATTTCTAATTTTCTGACAATTTACTTATATTCTATTTTTCTTACAATTTACCCATATTTCTATTATACTGCATATATGTTATTTAGATGCACAAATTTATTCTATTGAAAACAATGGATAATAACTAAGACCATGCACACAAAAAAGAGCTGCGGCGTATGCATATATGTCCATCACTCTCAGTAATTGCATTTAAACACTCTGTTAGTCTAGATCTTCAGCCTTTATTTTGTCAACACAAGCACTCATTTCAGGCTTGTAGCTTCTCTTATACATAGATGCCATAAAATGTATGCACATTTACCATTGTCATTAATTTTATTTGTTCCAAATTTCATGTTTATATGTTTTAGTTGATTTGTTTAAAGTGTTTAAACCATGGAATCGGTTAAGTAATAAATATATTTAAAATGATAAATCAACACTCCTAAATTTGGTTGTATAGGGAGTCAATTAAGCACTCCCTAATTACGAAGACACTGCATTCCTTAGCATTTAAAGGTATCCTACCCATAATTGAAGTCAAGGTTTCATTTTGTTTTCTACCAAAAAATACAGCTTTATTAATCAATGTATTGCTAATTAATGATACAAATTAAATACATTGTTTTGTTTTACTTTGAATCAATGTTTACAGTTTTGAGCATAACAGGCTAGTTACTCAAATAGTATTTCAAATGTTTGCTGAACATTACCGAGGTCTACTCCTTTGAAAAACAATGGACATCTGGGACACCAAATATGCTCACATGGTCAATTGTGGTCTGGATACCTTAAAAAAGATTAATTTCTGAGTATGAGGATACACTTTGACATTTTCAACCACTTATTTGACTACACATTTTAAAAGACTTTTATTTAAAGAATATTTACATAGACAAACATATGACAGCTTGTTGCACCTATATGAATATTTAATAATTTATTTTGATTTTTAATTGTAGATTTTTGAAAGAATACTGTATATATGGGCCATTCGACACCCTGCCAGTGGTTATGTTCAAGGAATCAATGATTTAGTTACTCCATTTTTTGTTGTATTTTTGTTAGAATTTATCGATAATGGTAAGTATTTTAACTTTGACATATATTATTTCAAATCTTTAGAATGTTTCTTTTAAGGACTAAATCTGATAATAACAAATTAACATCTGGCAGCTTAAAGTAATGTAAATAATTAGAAAATGTAAGTAATACTTTTAAAACTGTTTTGTGAAATTACAAACTGATATAGCTGAAAAATTGCTGAAAGTGGCATTCAAACATTCAGACAAAGAAACAAAACAAATGTATAGAACAGAGATAAATTATTTGTTATTGTGAATAAAACAGATGATTTTTTATTTGATACAATTTCACACTAAGTTGCTGTCAAAGTAACCTTCACTTGCAATAAATGAGGTGTGTCTCATGGTGTTAACCAATGGTGTGGTTGACGTAGAACACCTAGCATCTTTTAGCTGGGAGATTGTCCCTCAGATTTTTCTTTTAAAATTGCCCAAGTGGTGAAGGTATGTAGTCTACTGTTGATCACAAAACTGAGGTTGCTGGTTCAAGTATTTCTGTGGTATGTGTGAACTCAACTCTGATCTTAATTGACAAGGGTTGCCCATTTTCCTTTCTATGGTAACTGGTCTGGGTTTTGTTTTGAGTAGTCAAGATTTCTCACACATCAAAAACTGAAAAATTGCTTAAAGTGGCAGTAAAAATAATTCAAACAAACAATCTCTTAAGAAGACATATGTCTACCATTAAAAACTCATATCTAAATTGTCCTTATTTCATTACAGATATAGAATCTGAAAACTGTGATCTGACAGAGTTGCCACAGGAAACGTTAGACATCATAGAAGCTGACAGTTACTGGTGCATGTCAAAGTTATTGGATGGTATCCAAGATAATTATACATTTGCTCAGCCTGGTATTCAGATGAAAGTTAATGCTCTTAAAGGTCTTATTAAACGAATAAATGGTAAGAATCGACAGATTTACAGTTCTGACTTTTGAATATATTGAACTCAAACAGGTTGGAGGTGGAACCATGTATTCACAACTCTTCCAATGCTATTATATGTCACCTGCATAGCAGTATACATATAGTTATGACTTGTTAGTCTTGCTTGATTGTCAACAAATTTTGCAGAGCACATCTAAGTTAAATAAATCATCAGTATTTTTTTTATTTTGGAAACTGAGGGTACAACATAAGTAGATATTTATAATAGATTCATTATATCTATATTGTAACAATGACCTTCCATAAAATTGTTGATCTAATTTTATAAAAGATTTTATTGGATGCTAAGAGAACATAAGTGGTAACTGGTCAAATGGTGTTCAAACATGAAATAATGCTGACAGTCTAATATATATTTTTTGTTAACAGTTATAAATCAGCATGCACACATGTCTGTCTGGTCATTTGGTTAAGGGATAAAGAATAAAAATAGTTGTGTTTCATTTAAATTAGCCAGTTTCATTTAATTTCTTATGATTATTCAAAATTATTGTTCATTGAGGGACAATAGTTGTAATACTAGGGCAGAAAATCAATATCTTGAAATCAGTAGTTATTATTATTATAGTCAAAATACTATGACCTCTCAGGTATATTCTACCTATTGCTCAATCAATTCAAGAAATAGATAACAGCTGTTTAGAAAAATGCTTCAATCTGTTTTCTTTAAAGCTCTTAATTAAATTGCAGCTATTTATGCATGACTCAGGTAACTTCAAACTTCTAATCTAGAAGATAGCCATAGAGTACAATATAGATGGAACAAGTTAGAACTTTAAAATTACCTGAGTCACACACGAGTAGCTGCAATTTAAATGTCCAAGCTATCACTGATGAAGAGCTTTAATTTAAAAAAAAACAGAATGAAGCAGTTTTCTAAAGAGCTGTTATCTGTATTAAGAATTGGTTGACCAATAGGTAGAAAATACCTGACAGGTCATTGTATTATGACTATATTAAGTGTCCTCCTTTGGTAATGGTGGCAGAGTAGTCAGGGTAGTTGTTTACTATTGATCGCATGCTTGTCAAACAAAAATATTTTGGTCACAACCATGTTTAAATGGTAATTTTAACATTGAAATTCATGCAAAATATAAAATATTTCTATTTCAGTTCCATTATACAATCATCTAGAAGAACAGCATGTAGAATTTTTGCAATTTTCATTTCGTTGGATGAATAATTTATTAATGAGGGAAATTCCCTTACGATGTACAGTAAGGTTATGGGACACATACCAGGTAAGGAAGGAAAACGTATCATGCATCGTCACATTTTCCAGTTTCTTGTAAATTATACTAATTTGGGTTAATTTGAAGCAAAATTTATTCATTGAAATGGTTTATTTTTAGCCAACCTGGAATAATGGTCCATGTGAGCTTTTGTCATCTCTTAGCCTCAGTTGTCTGTCTTTTGTCATTTTTTTTTATAAAAAAAAGGCTTATCTTCTGCCCTAGGATGCCTGCTTTTAAATATGTATCAGGGTGTTCAATGGACAAATACAGTCACTGTTAATGAAAATAAAATTTAAGGGGTAACACATGTTTTTTGCACATATGTCAAAAACTATATTAGCTTAAGAAAAAGTGTTACCTTTTTTTTGGTCAACTCTAAATTAGTTCAAAGTTGTGTGATGACATTTTATGACACCTGTTTTATTTTACTCCTTTTCACTGATATCATGATATAATTCAGCAAAAATACATTTATAATTCTATTTCTAGTTGGGTTTTTTTATTGTTGAATGGAATGCATCAAATAATACCTGTATTTATCTTTTTACAGTCTGAACAGAATGGTTATTCTGATTTTCATTTATATGTGTGTGCAGCATTTTTGGACAGATTTTCAAGTGATTGTTTAAGAGAAAAAGACTTTCAGGTACATATTTGTAGCAGTATAATCTTGAATATCTCAAGTTTAATATGTTTGTCTGGATCAGTTTATTTTGGGGTAATTCAAACTTATTGAATGATGTTAATATATTTTGTTGTACATGTATTGATAAAGTTTGAACGGTTTTCGTACAATTTAGCTCAAAGTGTACACAAATTTCAGGTTTGAATCTAAATATTTATGTTTCATGAACAGTAATGTCGAGATTGTTGTACTATAGATAATTTACTTTTATACATCAGACTAAAATGGACATATTACAAATCACAAAACAGCTTTGTCTGTCTAAACATCCATCTACATGTCCTACCATAACTTGATTAAGCTTCCATTAAAGTTTCTTTTGAGCACTGGTGATAGTTCCCAGGACTCAACCTACATGGCTGAGCTTCACATCCCAGAGACAGATAAGGGGAAGCCCTCTCAGCTTCAGATGTTATCAGGTTCATATACAACAAGCCTACCCATGCTCCATCAGGGGTAATATGTTTGGAGAAGAGTGCCATAATCCTCCCAAATAGTAGCATTGTACATGCTACAAAAATTTGAATTCTCTGTCCTTATCAAACTCAGTATACTTCTCAGCGAGGTTAGTCAATATTAAGGCCCAATGGTCTGTCCCATTTTATTTATGGATTTAATCTTTGTTGACTTGTTCTCACCCTAATATTGCTTATTCACTTGTCACTTGATGTTCAGCAAATTAACTCAAGAATACAGTTATGTTCTTGCTTTCAACTGTACAGGGATATTTGGAGCATCAAAAGTGCAAATCCTTTAAATTTTTAGATTTCTACATTTTGGAGTGATGGGAAATAAATAGTCAAATTATGTGTTATTGCTCACATGTTGCAAATAAACTTAAGAATGTCTTTATTGTTTTGCTTGATTTTCTCTTAGAAATAGTTCTAAGTGATGGGGATAAACAGCTATTATTGCAGTTGCAATTATAAATTGTTTTTCCATATTTGAAAATTCTGTCGTGGAAAATGCCAAGAGATTTCAATGGTGATGTCTGTCCAATAAAGAATCATGCACTGTCAAGGTTGACTTAAACATGTTAAAATAAATAGAGTGAGATTATAAAAAAAATGCTAAAATATTAAAAACAATAACATATAGCTAAGAGGGAAGATTGTAAACCAGAAAAACATTGTCAACCAAGGCGAAACGACTACATAACCCTGAAAAGCTATAGAACTGGAATGTTTTTACAATTTTCTTCCAAATATTTTGATAGTCCATATCTTTAATTCTCTAATATATATTTTTTATAAAGGTGGCTTAAGTCTCATTTTTGTAATTATGGGAAAAAACAGTTGGAGGTAAATCGTTTAGTTTATCTTTTGGAAAGGTTTCAAATTCATTTTTGTCTTCTCTTGAAGAAAATTCTGGAAACTCTTCATGCTGTAAGAAATTAATATCTTGGTTTTGCTTATTTTGACTCCAAAAGTTCTGATAGATCTTCCTCAGATTTCATGATTTCCTTTATTGACGTCTGCCAGATCATTGTCATTTAAGTTCATGTGGTATAATGCAAAATGGAAGTAGTATCAAGTGCAGACATGATTCTTTAGAAAACATGAGACTTAGAAGAGAGGATAACAGGAAATTAAATGTTACACACAAATGATGTGTTAGAGCAGAATGTTACCCCTGTATAAACCAATCAAAAACTGGAATTTTAATATGACATATAATAATATAAATAGTCACAAAATTTAATTTATTTCAGCCTTTATTTGACATGTTAATGTCAACCTTAACAATGCCATATTCTGTATTAAAGAATAAATTATTAATATTTTAGTATATAGTAGTATTTTATATTTTCAGGGAATTTTAATGTTTCTACAGAATTTGCCTACACATCATTGGCATGATGAGGAGATAGGGGAACTTTTAGCAGAAGCATACAAACTAAAATATATGTTTGCTGATGCTCCAAATCATTTAAACAAAAAATCCTAGCACTTAGACAGGTGGTCAGAAACTCTCTAGTGCTAATTAGTGTAACCATAAATTGTGTAGGTTTTGAAGAACAATTAATAGCAGTAGATCATGTTACACTTGTTCATAAGTGAGCCTTTAATTCATTAATTTGTTACCAGCCTTGTGCCGAAGTTTTGTCAGACAAAGAAAATGACATATATTTCCTAAAGATTCAGCAATCTTGGTTTGTATTTACCAAAGAACCCTTTCAGAAAAGAAATATTCTAAAGATGGATGCTATAGGAATTAACAGCCATTGTGCTCAAAATAGAAGTATGTCTTAATGACCAAACTAGTTACCATACATGTATAACATTTTTACTACAGTATGTTTAATAAAAATATTTAATTATGATGGAATGGAAAATTTGATGTTTATTTTAAGTATGTTGTATTGAGCCTCAGGTGGTTACAGTATTGTGTTCAAGCAAAGCTCATTCTGACATTTAGGCATAGTTAGGCAACCAATAGGCTGAAAGATTTTAGTTATATTGTAAAATACCAAGCCATGTAGGCAATATGTCCTCTTGATGACAGCTGTATAACAATAATGGTAGCACAAAAACCAGGACCTACACACAATTTTCGGCTCTGCCCAGGCCGCTTGCAGATAAGGACTTTTACACATTAAACTATATACATGTAATGTTATGTCCCTGGATGTGGATTAATGGTTGATAATGGTACCCACATACATGTACTATAAACCTCTGCTATAATAATAGATATATGTTCAATAAAGCTTTGTTTTTATTAGTAATATCATGTATTTGTATGTCAGAGTAAAGAATATTTTCTGTGATTGAACAAAGAAAATTTTATATAAAATCAGGTGTGTTCATTTTTTAGATAACAAATACTTTATTATTATTATTTGGACATATTACTAAAAAGAATTATTTTAAGAAAATATACTTCCATAAACTGAATCTGTTTAGCATGTAATACGTGTAGGTTATTACAAAAGAATGTGCTGCATTTAATTTATAAAAATGTGTTGATTTAAACAAAGCCCACTCCACAGTGCACTGGATCTTATTATAAGGCAGAGCCTGAATACACTACAATATTAACTTTAATACTTTCCCTGGCATATTTTGAGGGTTGACTTTTTTTAATACCTGTGCCACCTACTACTAAAAATATGCATACGTTTCCAATGTTTTAAGTCATAACTTCTTTCTTAATTCCTATTTATTTTAACAATCCTTCAATAAGCCTGTCATCAAGTGCTGAGCTGTGATGAAACTCATGTTCTGATGAAAGACAATATCAGTGTAATTGGTATGAGAGTAATTGCTGTATTCTATTCGTTAATAAAACATGTATGAAGTTAGAAGTAATTACAGTAAAAAGTTCTAATGAACAATATTTTTTTTAACCAGAATTTTCAATTTTGCTTTTGGTTTTTACATTTAATAAGAAATATATGTTTGTTTTATTTATAAGGAAAAAATGATAGTAGATAAATCAGATGTTATGAAATGTACAAAATACTCTTAATAAGTCAGTATTTTTCTGTGTAATGACTACAAGTAATATAATTTGGTAGTCACAGAAAATGTGTACATATTGCTGACAAAATGCACTCTAGTGAAAATACATATAGTTGTATTATCTTGTTGATTAACATCGTCATATGATCTGGTTGGAGAACAGGTCATGTGGTCTGGTTAATAAAAAACAGTCATATGGTCTGTTTTGGTGAACACAGTCTACTGTTCCAATTGTTAAACATAGTTATTATATGTTCGGATTGGTGAAAAGTCATAGTATAGGTTGATGAACATAGTCATATAATCAGTTTGGTGAACATGATCATATGATCGTGTTACTGAACATAGTCTTATGATCTAGTTGTTGAATGCAATCACATTATCTGGTTAGTAAACGTGAGCATATGATCTGTTTAGTGGACATGGACATATGATCTGGTCGATAAAGTCTTGTGATCTTGTGATCCTTTAGTATAATGCATAAAGTTTTCCATATTGGATGTTATTGGTCAAAGGCTAGCCAGGTTGGACTGAGACAAGACGAAGTCCGATGTGCCCAGCTGAGGACCAATAACTCGGCCAATATTGAGACATTCAGGAAATCATACCTTATTGACTGACAATGTCTAATATGTCATATTGTCAATACAGACAATTGAATCGTTCCGAAACTGCATCTCTACAGAATTGGAAAAAAGGACACAATTATACTTTTTTTACTAACCAGTCCAATGTCACTTTGGCCTAGTCAATACCCATATTGGACAGGTTAATGTCATATTGGCGTACTTGGTGTTTGAATTGTGTTCACAGTTTTTATAATATTTAGACTTATATACTATTGTTAGTCAATAATTTCTGTTAGTTCATGGAAACATTTTATTTCATATAATTTTGTTGTCTTGCTTTTATTCCATAATGAAGACATAAGAGAAATTTTAGCATAAACATGCAAATTAAAATATATTTATGTTCCATGTTCCGATGTTCATAATACTACTCAAACATGTCTTTTGTAAAAAAAAACTCTAGTGTTGATAGTGAAAATCATTCATGCGTTCACTATTATTGTTTATAAACTTTTATTATAATGTGTCTTTATTTATAATTAAAACATTCCTTATAAAAGTGCTACTCTGTCTGAGGGTAAATGTTTAGATATTGGTTAACACCATTAGAGTTTTGCTGTTGGTAATGTAAGCATTTCATATCTACAATACAATTACTGTTTGAGTTACTATATATGTTAATTGAATATTCATGTGTTACTATTTATAAAATATTTGAGAGTGATGGAACTATGTGATTCATCCTAGAGATTAGTTAACGGCATTTTTACTCCCTTACGTAAAGTGTGATGTAGTTGAAAGATATACATAACTGAGGTATGAATTGACTTGTGTATCAATAACAAATATCAGTAAGAATAATGATAATGTACATTACAATTTTTATGTATGCATGTGGTGTAAGCTAGTGAAACTAAATGAATGAATGTTCAAGAAGGTATGGTAATGTTTTCAGGGTATGTGTCACATGGTATCGCAGTTTTAAAGTTTTTGTAAATCAATAACTAAAGATTCATCTATTGCTTTCATGTTGGGTCTGTTTGCATGTGGAACTGTTTCAGAAAAATATCCTGGGATCTTTGATGGCACATTTATCTCAATTCTGCTGTAGCAAATTGTATAATTTTTCTTAAAAGCTTAGGATAAAAAATTCTTGGATGGCAAGGACTACAAAAAGTAACCTCAGACTCCCATATATAATTTCTGGAACTGTCATAATGGAATAATGATAGTTTTAAGATTGATAGAGAACAAATTGTGAAATATTTCTTGTTTGTGTATTTTTAGGTAATGCAGAAAGAAATGCTATACAATATTACTTTACCACATGATATATAGTTTACACTTTTATTTCACTGAAACTTTTACCATACATTTTTGGAGGAGACTGAATATTTGTAAGTGTTGATAAGTGTAGTCTGTCAATACACGGTTAAGTGCTTTGAATGGGTGAAGATTGAATATATAACATTTGGGTGTTGAATTGTTTTATATATAAATCATATGCTACATTTTACAGTCAGAAACTAAATAAAATACATTTTAGTAAATATTTTGAATTGTTTGTAAATTGCATTGCTATTATTTGTCTTGTCTTTCAATACAAATAACTGCAAATGGAATGTTAAAAGATAAACATAAGAGGTGTCTTCTGGCGAAGCTGGATGGCTTTTAATCGTAGTTAGGAGGTATGATAGAAAAGTATATCCTTTAATTATCCTGATCCACCTTATTTTGATGTTATTTTACCCCCGCTCGACAGAGTCCGGGGTATATAGTGGTCCTCATGTCCGTCTGTTCGTCCGTCCACATTTGGTTTCTGGATGACAATTCAATGCATTCGATTTAAATGAAACTTAGGATATTTTTAAATATTAGGTTGGTAAGAAGACTATCGATTTTGGGGGAAATCCATCAAATTTCAAGGTCACAGTCTACAAAAAAACGTTTGAAATTTGTACAAAAATGTAGTTTCCAAACAATAACTCAAAAGTTTGCATTTGATTTGAATGAAACTTTAGGATGTTGTTATATATCAGGTTGGTAAGAAGCCTATCGATTTTGGGTGAATCCATCAAATTTCAATGTCGCAGTTCACAAAAAACTTCAGAATTTAAAAAAAAAAAATTTTTTTTTCAAAGTTGTTTCTGAACAATAACTCCAAACTTTTGCATCCGATTTGAATGAAACTTTGAGATATTATTATTTATCAGGTTGGAAAGAAGTCTATCGATTTTGGGGTAAATCTGTCAAATTTGAATGTCACATGTCCACAAAAAACTTCAGAATTTAAAAAAAAAAAAGATGTTTCAGGACAAAAACTTTGCATTTGATTTCAGTGGGATATTGTTTCATATAAGTTGGATCTGAAGCATATAGATTTTTTTTTGGGGGGGGGGGGGGGAGGGGAGAAATCCGTCCTATTTCATGGTCACAGTTGCCAAAAAATGTTAGAAATAAAAAAAACATCCGGACAATAAATCAAAAAGTTTTCATTTAGTTTCAATGAAACTTTATGTTATAGTTTCATTTTAAGTTTATCAGAAGCCTATCGGTTTTGGGAGAAATCCATAAAATGTATAGGTCACATTTGCCAAAAAAGGTAGAAATTTTGACACACAAAAAAAAAAAAAAAACGGAAAACGTTTCCATACAATAACTCAAAAATTGTGCATTTGATTTCAATGAAACTTTAGGATATATAATACAAATCGGGTGGGAATGAAGCCTATTGATGCTGTAGGAATTCCATCAATGGTCAAGGTCACCAGTCCACAAAAAGCATTGGAAATTTTTCAACAAAGCTGCAAAATTTAAGCGGGAGTATCAGTGTTCGCTAGATCAACTTTGTTTAGTTGAACTGTTCAAGTCTCATTAGCCTATTGACCTTTCATTCAAATCCAAATGTGGGAAACTAAATTTTTAAAAATATTAAAAAATGAAGGGTCATCTGAGCTATTGTCACTACTTTTTCTTTCTCTATCTTTGTAATCAGTATCATGTGTAAGTAAAAGCTACATTTTTCTGAAATCAGGAAACTGTTTAGAAAAAAAACCTTTATTAATGCCCACCACCACTGGACACTAATAGAACATGTTTAAATGATATTTCAGAAACTTCTAATAAATGTTTATTAGAAGGCAATCTATACAAAAAGTGTTTGTTCAAACAGATATATAAAGTGACTGCCACTGCAGGACTTGCTTTTAGAGACTCGGGTTCATGAAACCCATGACTTATAGATATATTTACTAACCAACAAATAATTCTAATGCAGAGCTATTACTACATTATTGATGAATAATAATTTTAAAATATCTATGGTGTGTAATAACAATGTCGTTGTTTCATAACTTTATTAACTAACTTGGCAGTAGTTAAAATAAGGTGTACCTTAGGAAGCCAGTAACCAGAGAAAACCCTCAACTAAGGGTAGTAAACCTGGGAGTCACTGTCAATTAAAATAAAAGAGTCGAGTACACACTGGCGGCATTTCTTTTACTTGAATCTGAAACATGTTTTAGAATCGTGATTCTCTTAATCCAAATCATGTTTCAACCATTTGAACAACGCAATGTTCCAATTAACTGATTTTATACATGGCTGCCAATGAACAAATTGAATAATTGGTCTCTTATGTTTCACATTATTCGAAATCATGTTTTGGTTTGTTTTTTTTATAAAAAACGGTGAAGCATTAAAATGAATCATGTTTAAGATTCAAGTAAAAGAAACACACCCCGTGTCCTCAGTGATACTGCAACCCGCAGTGTTGACAAAACCACACTGACCACTCAGCCACTGAGTACTCTACAATACTTGTTTAACAGAGCATGTTTATGTTTTTTAATCTAGAGATATCAACATTTAGATTTTTGCATCTTTCATATCTTTGTATGTATTATACCCCACATGCAGCAACCCCTTGCTGTCAATATCTAAAGATACTGGCCACTGCATCCCTAAATCATTAACGTTTTGATACATTACACAATGTCCTGTGTTGTTCAGGACATGTAGCATGTGATTGTCGCCGTCTGCTACAATGAGTTGATCTTAGCTGGTAACAGCAAAAATCTAGGGGCGTAAATTTTTGTAGAGGATATCTCGTGTACAAACCATTCATCCCTCCCTTTTGATGCAAAATTACCAGCCTACCGTTAAAATAACCTGTCTAGAACAAACACATTGTTGCTGCTATCAGTTGCTACTTTGTAAGGATATGTAACTAGAGGCTCCCAGGAGCCTGTATCGCTCACCTGAACCTGAAACCAAACAACCCTTTTTTATCCAGCTTTTCTTTGCTATAAAGAATTGCCCAACACTTCTGCAAATAATTTTGACCTTTTAAGGGAAATAACTCCTATAAGGAGGATCTTTTGATGGTTAGAGGGAGAAGGGAGGTTCACTTCAAATTTGCTGTACCTGTTATACTTTTTTAACTATCAGTCGAAAACTCTCTCTGCCCCCCCCCTTTTTTTTCATTTTTTCTATTTTAATCCAACCTAGCTATGTAGGTAGTCAGGTGTCTTGATTTGCACAATTTTGGTAGAGGACATCCTAAAGATGAGGTGTGCAATGTTTCAAAGCAGTCCTTTCATTGGTTTTAGAGAAGAAGATTTTTTAAAATCAAGTAAAATTGATTAAAAAAAAGTTCAAGGAGAATAATTCCTAAACGGTTCATCAGACAATCTTGACCCTAAAGTCATTTTTGTAGCCCTCATAGAGCAGAACAATTAAGCAATGCTTACTTTTTCTCTAGTTCTAATAATTTTCAAGATGTTGAGGCAAAAATGTCAAAAATAATCAATTTCAACAATTAAAGGGCAATAACTCCTATAAGGAGTCATCTACAACTTCAACCCAATGGAGTGTTTCGTAGAGCTTTTGATGCAGATGAAGGCATGTCTCTTCGGTTTTCCTGCATCTGTTACACTTTTTTAAATATAAGCCAAAAACTGTATTTTACAGCCCCCCAATCCTATTTTTAGCCATGGTGGCCATGTTGGTTAATCTGCAGCCATGGTTGGTGCAAACTTGGTTGAGGACATTTGACGGATGATGTGTACAAAGTTTCAAAGCAGTACTTTCAGTTGTTTCAGAGGAGAAGATTTTAAAAAATCAATTAAAACCGATTAAAAAAAACAGTTCAAGGGGAATAACTCTTAAACAGTTAATCAGACAATCTTGACCCTTAGGTCATTTTTGTAGCCCTCATATAGCAGAACAATTAAGCAATGCTAACTTTTTCTCTAGTTCTAATAATTTTCAAGATTTTAAGGCAAAAATGGCAAAAATCATCAATTTTGACAATTAAAGGGCAATAACTCCTACAAGGAGTCATCATACAGCTTTGACCCAATGGAGTGTTTTGTAGAGCTTTAGATGCTGAAGAAGAAAGGTCTCTTCGATTTTCCTGTATCTGTTATACTTTTTGAACTATAAGCAAAAAACTGTATTTTGACCCCTCTGTTCTATTTTTAGCCATGGCGGCCCTGTTGGTTGGTCTGAGGCCATGATTTGGGCAAACTTGGTTGAGGGCATTTTACTGATGATGTATGCAAAGTTTCAAAGGAATCCCTTCAGTGGTTTTGGAGGAGATTTTTGAAGAAAAGTTAACGACGACGACGACGGACGCCAAGTGATGGCAATAGCTCACCTGACCCTTCGGGTCAGGTGAGCTAAAAAGGGGTTGTATATCTGCATCAAATTCGTACACAACTTAAGCCTTTTATCCAAACCCATTAAATGACTCGTCTTGGTCCATTTTTTGGACAATCCGGTCCTTCTCGCGCTCCAATAAGGACTTTATTTACCATTTTTCAGAAACATGAATGCATGTTGTAACATTGTATCTTGAAGTTTTTACCTTTCCTGTTTCATTTTTGATCACTTTAAGGCTAGGTTGTAGGGTGGACAACAGGAGATCTCCGGATGACGTAATGACCATATCTGCCTCCCTTAACTTAATGGCATGATTTATATGTTTCTCATTTCCAGAATAAAATATATTTTGCAAGATTCCAGTGATAAAATTATTTGTCCACAACGACCCATCTAGACAACATGCTAAGTTACTAACGCTAGGTAAATTTGTTGTATATTGTTTCTTTAGAGACAGACCATTTAACTTGAAAAAGGGGGGGGGGGGGCTTGGTTTTTTGTTTTGATCACAAAATTTTTTTCAACGGAAGGCGTCGCGACCGAATATTTTTTTTCATCATTAGCATTTATATAGCAGAAATCCTTCTTCTGAATATTTTTTTTCTTACCCTCTGCTTCCAAAATATTTTGTTCATCAAAAATCATTTTCAAAATACTTTTGTAGGAAAAAAACAAAAAAGCCCCCCCCCCCCCCTTGCAAGTAAAATGGTCAGTCCCTTATTTAAAATAACACACTGAGATGCATGTCTTCCTTGTCTTTGAATTGTTCCAGTATGGATTTAATAACAAATGAATGAAGTTCCCATGGAAAAAACTTCGGTGTTGTACTTTATTTGGTGTTGACGGCTTTATTCTGTTTTGTGCTCGCGTGTTCTCCATCCAGAGTGTTAAAAACTAAAAGTGCATTGTTTGATTCCAAGTCTTTGTTAAGATTCTTCTTTCTTAATTCCATTGTAGTTACAGTTTGTTTTGCACGGGTTTCCTCATCCTTAATTGATATATTTATTTTTCCCATCGACTATTTAACTCGGGTAAAAGAGTTTGAGTTCCTTTTTCGACTGCATCTTTTAAGACTCGCTCCTGACCAAGTATTTTTTTCTTTCGGATTTCGTATTTTGAGTTTTCCCTAAATTTAAGGCCTTCAAGAATAGACACATCTGATGTAAAGTCTTCAATTTCCTTATCGTTCTCTGAAGACAATATTCTAATTTTGTCTGCTGACACTTTGTATCCATTTTGGATATCCGTCATTGTATGCTTGTTGTGATAGTCTGTAATACACGAAAGGCAGACGACATTTTTACAGTCTCTGCAAAACAGGCAGCATGTTTGTTCTGTATGGGAGAGGCACTTGATATGCGCGAAATAAAAAAGCTACCTAGCAAAACAAGTTGAATCTTTGAGTAATACACTGTGGTCATATAACAATTATGCCTCTTATACGATTCCGTAATGTTGGCTTTAGAACGCAACTAGTAAGTCAAATTAAAGACAAGTTCTGAAAATAAAATATGGCGTTATCATCTTTACGAAAAGGACAAAAGGTTTTACAGATAATGATGATGATGTTGAATTGCGGATAGCCAAGGCGAGCTCATTTGAACGGCTACGCGTGTTAGTGTGAGAGAGAGGCATCAAGTTGGCCACCAAGGTGAAAGTATACAGAACAGTTGTACTTCCCACCTTACTGTATGCTTGTGAGACATGGACAGTATATGCACGTCATGCCAAGAAACTACACCGCTTCCAGACAAAGACGTACTCTAGAGCCGATCTTCCCAGTGTTCACACCTTGTTAAGGAAAGCTCAAGTCAGATGGGCAGGACACCTGGTTCGGATGACTGATACGCTCCTCCCCAAGAGGTTTTATGGTGAACTGGCAAAGAGAAAGGATCACACGGAGGTCAAAGAAAACGGTTCAAGGACACACTCAAAGCTGCTCTCAAGAGCTTTGGGAGCAACCTCAACACTGTAACGCTAGACCGAACAACCTCGCGCTGCCGTACAAGCCAAGGTGCCACCGAATTCGAGCAAAACAGGACTGTTTGAAGCTCAAAGGAAACGCGAGCTGCAAATGTCCAGAGCTAACATCTTGCCCGCAGCTACAGCAGACCACATATGCCCGACATTCGGCAGAGCCTTCCGAGGTCACATCGGACTCACCAGCCACAGCCGGACACACCCTACCCAATCTTGATGTCCTTGGTCATCGTCGACAACGACAGACGAACATCATCATCATGCAATCGGACACATTTGTTGCTTGCTGCCTGTGGAATAAAATGTCCACAATTATTTTACATATAAATAAAGAAGAAATCTTATATTTTAATAGCGATTATAGTGCAGATATTTGTATGAAAGAAATTATACATGCTGTTAATTATTTACCTTCATCTTTAGACAATGGTTCTTTCAACCAGATTTTCGCAACACTGCCCCGTCCATAATAATTAAAATACTAGTACCCTTATTGTTATCAGACCTTATTTAAAATGTTGTCTAAACCATATTAAATATATTACCTGATTTAGCAGTTCCATCAGTTATAAACGGTTATGTGCAACAGCTACTTTGTCCTCTAAAAATAATGGAAAACAGTTTTATTTCATGAAAATGAACTGAAAAAAACCAGAGTGATTGGCTTCCTTTATTCCTGTGTACTGAACTGTTTGAAGGAATCAAATCACCGTAAATGAAACAAACCAAACCATAAGGTAAGCTATAACTGGCTGGCCTACCTCATGACTTTTTAGCATTCAAATTTGACTTTACATGAAATTGTGATGTTCATACCATTTCCTCATTGAAATTCAAAGATTTCTGGCCTAGAAGTTTTCTAGTTTCAATAACAAAGCTTCTGTAATAGTTTTTATTTCAACTGTAATATTTGTCAAAAGAACTCTCCAAAAAATGTCTTTGCTAATGCCAGTATGTTTCCTTTATAAAGTCTTATATACATCCATCCCCAATTAAATAATGCATATCCACCTATGAGTAAGTAATAACTATATACACAGACCTGCTGCAAAATTATTATGTGTATGCGACAATAACAAGTTTGTGTCATTACATGAACATATGTTAACTACAGTGTATTGCTAAATTTAATTTACCATATTAACAATCTAATCACCTACTGACTTTAAAACAATCAAAGACTTGTTTTTGTGTGCTTCATGGTAATTAATGATCCACAACTAAAGTTTAAATAGATACCAAAAAATTTAAAAAAAGAACAAACAAACAAACATCAAAATCTGGCAATTTATTGTTCATTGTAAGTAATGATATAATTACATCACAAGTAATATACAGTGAATACTTTTTAATGGAAGCCAAATGTAAATAAAAACTATAGGTCCTCAAAACCTCTATCTCTAACCTGAGTTTTACATGCCACAATTAAATAGGGTCGTACATTAAATTAATTCCTTTGTTGCTTGTCATTTCAAATTTCTGCTAAGAAAATGTAAACTTGTAGAAAGTCTTCCAATAATTCTTTTTAAAACTTAACTAGAACTGTGGAATTGAAGACATTAAAATATTTTTTAGTTTCACTCTAAGTTAAACTAAGTCTGGTGTTCGATTTAAATTTTTCAATACAAATTTTTAAAAAAAATATTCGCCACCCAAAAACAATTACCGAACTTGGTTTAATTGGTTAGATGGGTTTCAAGAAGAAGTATTATTATTAGTGTTTCCAACAGGTTTCTATGTTCAACTAAGTACTGCCAGTTTCAGCCATTTTGAGATTTTGATCATAATAAAAACAAACTTTAAAGAGGACAACCCAATTAATATCCATATACAGTGGTGGTGTAAATTAGCTTTTCAGTTTCTAAAAAAAATACCTATAATCATTTCTCTATAAGGTCCCATATGAAAAAAAAACTATCTATTCTGGTGCTGGCCATTTTGAAATTCCGAATCAGAAGAAATACAGGTAACTATAAAAGCAACTGAATGATATGCATCATAATATTCAACAAGGACTTTTTTGCATGACAATTCTATCTGCTGTTGCTTTTGAGTCTGTCATCAAATAAAAATGTAGTTTGTAAATTATATGAAATACAAAATATTTAATTACTATTGAAAGTTTAAAATTTGATGTAATTTTTTCAGCTTCCTTTAAAAAAAATCTGATCGACTCTTTAAATTGATGTCTTACTGTTTTTTCTTAAAACTTTTGATCAGCTACACTTTTTCAGTCATATTAATGACGCTTGAAATTTTAAATAAAAAATCATATATTTTTTGGTCAAAACTAAAAAACTAGCTAAAAAATGTCAATAATACTTCTTAGATAACACAATATTTCTTAAGCACATAGTGCAACTTCTTCTATGACGTCATCTTCAGTTTAAATTGTGTTTTTCAATACTATAAAAGTGTAACTGCATGTTGGTTAAATATAATACTGTGCTTGCAAATATATTCCTTCCATTACCCAACTGTTAACTCAATTCCTTGCATTAATTCTTACAATTAAATGGTTTTTTTTCAATATATTGCATGAGGAATGTGTATTTCATTTAAATATTAACCAATAAATCAAAAATAAATACAAAAATATAAAAATATTAGTTAGTTTTTACCCTGTATAATGAATGCATAAATATATATCTTGTGGAATATTTAATAACATACAAAACTAAGTTACTGTCAAAGCCTGGTTTTATTGTTTATTATAACTTTAAGTAAAATGTTTTTTTCATCATACTCTATTTAACAAATGCTCTATATAGCTGTTACAGACAGCAAACAACCGAAAATAAAGAACAACAGAAACAACCCAAAAATGTAATTATTGGCTGTAAAAATTGGTAAATCTTTCTTAGATTGATTTATGTTGACAGAACTATACATAGAAATATAAAATCTATTTTGTTTTGCACCACAAAATAAATGGGTGGGTTCCAGGGTGATATGACAAGAAGTGATAACCTGAATACCTATCTGTAGTCCAATGATGGTATATGAATTTCAATATTCTGTTGAAATGTAGAAATATAGGAACTTACATTGGTACGAGTGGATTATCGAGATTGGAGAAATATGATAATCCAAGAGTACTAATGTAAGATTCTGTTTCTCTAATTTTAAAAAGTAGTAAATTTGCGAAACGAAGTAAAAATTCTCCCAACCCCAATTTTACGTTCATGACTTGAAAACGCGGTAAATGGAAGGTGTTATGTTTATGCCGTCATGAGTTATTATTGTGACGTTATTATTTTTAACCAATCAACTGCTGAGAACAACAAATTCACTAGTGACGAGAAATATTTTTCCACACCGGTCAAGCGGTTGAAATATTACGTTAGAGAACTAAGTATATATTCTAATGGTCAAAGTAGGAATGAACACAATTTGTTGATTATTTTTACAATGTAAAGAAGATGCTAACTTGACAAATTACAGAAACTAATTTGTTTGCCCCATGTGCTGACTCAAAATTTTTTAGAATTACTATTTTTAGAAGAACTATACGTATTGACCAGTTCTGCTAAAGTAATAACACATATGTAAAAATGTCAGAATATGATATGCAATTATGAAATCCTTAAACTCTTTTTATCCTGCAATCTTCCTATTAAAGCAGCTAAATTGTGTGGCAGATCTACAAAGAGGTCCCATTTCTCATGATGAAGCAACTTGGGAGCAATTCATACCTGGGGATTTTATGTATATTTCCCCTATTTAACTGTTTTCCTGGTTTGCAACAAACTAGTTTATGTCTTCCCCATTTAATTGATATTTCTTCAAAACCTAATTCATTAGTTAAAACACTTTATTCATAATCATTGCATTGTTGACAAAATTTAAATCCAGAGGAGGTGCCTTATTTCAGAATTGATTTGGTTAAAAAAATGGCATTCCAGATAATTTTTGCTATATTCATTGCACTATCTGAAAAATACCATTTTACAGATATGATTTCAAAATTATACAATCTGTCAACAATGAACTAATTACAAAAAAGTGTCAAAATTAGTTAATTAGGCATTGTAGAAAATTCAGGTGAATGGAAGAGAAAGGAAAAACTATAAATTAAAATCAAGACAGCAGTTTTAAAGGTGGAAAATATGTATAAATCCCTTTTTGTAGTCCAGATGCGATAACAAATTTCAAAGGTAAACTATTGTAGCTAGACAAAATTATGGACCATGTGTGTAAATACTGTAACAGACTGCAGAATAAACATAAGTGTGTTGACTTGACATAAGAACAGACTTTTAAACAATATAATGACTTGCCTTTTCTCCATTTCTAAATCAAAATTTCATTACGTTGTTTTTATGTCAAGTCAGTACACCAATAATAAATGAATTTAAATACAATTTTGTTAATATTGAGATGAATTTCAAAGCATAATGATTTTCTACCTAACTCAACACTCAGTTAAGACAAGATTATATTCTTTACAAAACCTTTGTCACATCTATTTACCTTGATATCATTGGGTTAAATTGACCAGATTTAGACAAACTGTTCTGACATTTATAGTTCCAACACATTCTGGAATGACTGTTTCTTATCTTTTGATTAACAACAAGAAATCAAGGAAAGTAATAAATAAATATCACAGTTAATTCTAATACACAATTAATAAAAATCTATAAAATCTATACAAAACAACATTAACAAACAACAAATATTAATTGTATAATTCTGTATTTACCATGCTTTCTTGTGCCAAAAATGCAACTGTCAAAGTTTGCACAAGTCAATTTCAAATGCCAAACAAAACTTGCATCTTTAGTGTAAAAAAGAATGTAATTTCTTTTTTTTTAGAATCATGGGAAATAAATCAAAAGTCTTATGTTGATAAACAGTCTTTTAGACAGCTAAATTCAAAATGGTCCTTTATATTAACAGAAAATGGTATTGCTTTTATAATATTGTCAGAAACTATTAAAATCTTTTTCTAGTTACAGTACTTGTAATAACAAATCTACAAAAGTGTTAGAAAAATCAAAATTATTTCAGCTCAATTTTTTAATATATAATACTATCTAGTACAATTTTATGTAAAAGTAAGTTTTGGCAATAATATACAAATTTAATACTACAATCACCTGTGATTCAGACTAATATTGAGATGGTGTGGGTACATATAAAAGTTTTCATTTATAGAAAGATCAGATTAACACTAAAGACATTTAGCCAAACATCTATGCTGCCTTACACATATAAACAATAATATTGATATTAAATGTCTCCTAAAAATATGTATATTGGTTTTGCTGCAAGTTTTCTGCATGTCCATTTTATAACTTTCCAGCAGGTTCTGGTTTCAGCCATTTATAGGTACCAGTATAGATGAAGTTCCTGTCATGGCAAAGGTTATCAGCTTCCTTAGGGCCTCGACTGAAAGAAATAAAACACATTATCATCAACATTGTGTTTATTTTTTTTACAAGTTCAATTTTACTTTGGACCCAATGTGTATAGGGATCACTTTTTGACTAATTTTTGTGTTTTTTTAATTACATGTATGTATTTATGTGTTCTCTGGATGTTGACTATATTTGTAGTTTGCATTTTCTCCATAAACTTACAGTGAGAAATGCATTAAATCTGCAAAAGTTAAGGTGTCAGACAACTGAGTACTAACTGTTGATAAGCTTAGTATGCTTACTGTTTCTACAATTGCCAGATAAAACAATTGACAATAGAATCACTAATACTTGTGTACATTGACTACAAAAATAATCTGTGGTTTTACTGTTAGCTGATACAGTGTAAAAAATGAAATAAAAAAGATGAAAAGATAAAATAAAAAAAATGATGATCAATGAATAAGGCATATGAATACATGTAGTTAAGTAGTGTGAATAAGCATAAATACCACCAAATTTGTAAAACGTATTTAGTGCCATTCTGTTTGTTTGTTTGTTTGTTTGTTTGAATGGTGTTTTAATGCCACTTTCAGCAATTTTTCAGCTATTTCATGGCGTCCAGTTTTTATTGGGGGAGGAAGCCGGAGTACCCGGAGAGAACCCCCGACCTGCGGTAGGAAAATAGTGCCATTCTGAAGTAAAATGTATGATTTTCTGTTTTTTTGTGATAACTCCTTTTCTTGGAATATTTGTTTGTTTGAATGTTGTTTAATGCACCTTTCAGCAATCTCATGGTGTCCAGTTTTTATTGGGAGAAGAAGCTGGAGTACCCAGAGAATTTTCTTGGAAGAAGAGGTTTTTTTACAAAAATAAGTGTATGGTGTTTAAAAGAAACAATTTAATTGCAAGAAAGGTTTATTAAACAAGATAAGCTAAACAGACTATAAAAATATGTATTCTGCAAGAACAAAATTAATCAAATGTATTCAGCAAAACTGACACCCGTAAACATTTTTGAACTCGAATCACAAAGGTTAATTGTGTTACTCTGCAAATGTATTAATTATATGTATATTTAAAATGAATATGTGTGTAATTACTTAAATTAAGACAGAATAAACAGAAAGCTACTTTCCCACATTCAGCAATTTTTGGGGTCCAGTTTTCCTTTGGGGAAGAAGCTTGAGTTTATGTTGAGAGCCCCTAAATTTGACTCAATTTAGCAATACTTGTTAGCTAAAGTTTAATTCACACCCACAGTCAGACGCAAACTCACAACCCCAGCCTTGACAAGCCAGTGATCAATAGTTGATTACTAACTACTCAGATCACTGAGGCCCCATTGTGCCAAAGATTTAGCCAACTTCTTTATAATTTAAAATACTGGATGTTATATAAATGAAAGATCTATTATCATTTTATGATCGGAATTCTAATAAAGATAGTATCACTTTTAATGGATATAAACAGAAGTATGATGATCAGATTGGTTGAATTATCATATTTATAACTGTTGATCTTTTAGGACTTTAAATGATTATTAGAATTAATAGTACACAAAAGGTCACTATTTATAGACAGTAATAAACACAAAACATATAGGAAGAAACTGCAACAAAAATAACTTGAATGTCTTGAAGAGTAACACAATATGCTTTGTGTATTTCCATAATTGTGTCATTTTGATTAATTGAATATTAATATATAAAATATAATAGAAGATAAAACTGAAAGATAGAAATAACTAACAATCACATATTACCTTTATGAGCACTATAAACATATACAAGCTTTATAGCACTTTTGGACAAACAATTCTGATTACAGCAATTTTTAAGAACAAATATAAGGTGGAAATAGATATAGTATTGCTGTTTAAGAAACATTGGTAATTTTGATTTTTGTTTGTTTAACTAAGGTACTGTGCACCTTCAGCAGTTTTTCATCTATAACATAACATCCAGTTTTTTTATTGAGGGAGGGTAAAAACCACTGATGTTTTACTTTAAAACTAGCTATTCCTGTTAAACTGAGGATGCACACACAATGCCTGAAGCCTGTCTCTACAACCCCAGTCTTTACATTCATTACACAAAAAACTTGTCAAAGCTGCAAGCACACTATATATTACAATATATATATACCATAGTGCAGAATTGGTGTAACAAGAATTCAAAATGCACTTATTATTTACCACAAGCAGAATTGTAGGATTACTTATACTCAATGAATATACAATCCACATTTTACTTATGCTGTAAATTACATGAACATGTTTAATCCTGAAAGTTTTTTTTTCTATTCAATAACTCCTTTTGTAATATATGTATATGCAAATGAATCAAAAATCAATTTAATAAATATAAGCCAATTACAAGAACATATTTGTTAAAGTCATGATAAAGTTGTTCAATCGCAGCCCAATATTGACAGTGTTTTTGGAAGTGAGGAACATTTGACATTGGTTTGCAATTTAAAGTTATTGCTGGCAGAAACAAATATAAACATGTAGTACCCTTAACCACAGTCTTTGAAAATTACTAAAAATGTATTTTATGGAAAATAAAATTTAGAAGCATTGACTTTTGTGAAGATATTAATAAAGCAATTTTGTTGTTTGTAAAACGAACCATGAACTCCAGTTTCTAACTAGGTCTTGAAAATCTAATACATGTATCAGTCATCTAACAAAGAACGATAACAATTTGGTATAAATATGGTTAAAAAATTTGGTTTGCACTTAAATGCTGAAAAGGCTTTCTTCTTTTGAGTTATTTAAAGGTGTGCTTTAGATTCTGTCCATCTGTAAGTTCCAGTGTACTTGAAATCTTTATCTGCCATGAAAACATCAGATTCTTTGGGACCACGGCTGAAAGGAACACAGAAAAACACAACACTTACTACACACCAAACAAAGTAAAGCCACCACCCAAATATACATACAACAAATCAAAATAATACAATTATATACTTAAAATCATGCATGTTTTTATTGGATACATATTTCAGTCAATCGTTTTTTTAGTTTTCTATTTGCTAAATACCCACATTCTGTTATCATTCATTTCCAACCACCAAAAAGGGCAAATGTCAAACAAAACCCAAGTTTTCATTAAATATTTTGTGGTATTTGACAAATACTGGTATTATTGATGTTATAAAATTAAGTATAGCCTTTACTTCCTCAAAGAAGTTCCAAAATACACACTTACACAGCCTAAAGTAATCTTCAGGACAAACCTACATTTAATATAATATATCTACATCTTGAATTTTATTGATTTTGTACTAATGATAGGATAGCATCAGTACTACTATAAAATTTAGTTAAATCTTGTATTTCAGATTCAAGGGACTTTAAAACTTCTAGTCATTCATTATTTGGCTCAAAAAGAAGTATAGAAATAATGTAAGGTTAATAATTCCTTATTGAAAATTTGGGTCATACTCAATTTACTACTGACCATTACATTGCAAATAAGGCCACGCCGAATTAATTACTTGTTCGTCGGAACGCCCGCACGTAAAATTAACCGGAAACCCTGCCGCGTCCAGAACCGGAAGTTGTCTTTAAAAAAAATAATCTTCTCCACGTTTTACGATTTTCATCCAATTGCTCCAATAGCTGGAGTAATACAGGGATGTGTGCATATAAGAATGTGCTTTCAATATATTATTGGTTTTTTTATGAATATTTACAAATATATGTGTTATTTTTACTGTTTGTTATTGTTAATAAAGGCAGGTAGTCTTTTAATATGGAGTAGGCATTGCCAAAATGCGAGCACAGACAATATAGTCCTTTATTATTAATATTTAATGTGCATTACATAATAAACGTAACTTCCGAACACCCTAAAAGTGCCTCTAAATTCCAGTGGTCACGTGACGTCTTTCTTTGTAACGGCGACGTCACATTAAATGTAATTTGATTGTCAGTTTTTAAAGATCAATTTAGAGATTGCAAAAAATAGTATGAAATTTTTGTTCTTAATTTTAAAAATAACATTTATTTATTATCGATGTCATCTTTATTTTCAAGTCTTCCTTAAAATTATTTTTAGTACTTTTCTTCATTCACTTTGTTAGTTTTTTGACGATATCAACTTCTGGACGAAAAAAAATCAATATCAGTATTAAGCAGATTTTGATCACGTGATTTCATTTTGATCACATGACACATAATTGCTGTAGAGCTCACCGCCCTTCAAGCTGTGCTCCCTATTATTTTTTTTTAATCTTGAAATTATGCTTTGCCAAAAAGATTTGGAGACAAAACTGAAAAGGGGTATGGGCAGTCTGTTGGTCCGTCTGTACGTATTGATAGAAAGCCAAGGCAGCATCTTTTCAGAAGAGAAAAAACAATTCAAGCCAATTCTTTTCTGCTATATAACTATATAACTAAGTCATAAAACACTGAGAACAAGCAATAGTTTAATATCAAATACATTTTTAAAAATAATTTCACTTATTTTCTTCTAAATTAAAAAAATCGCTCGCTCGCATCAGTTTAACCATGAAAACCTAAAAAAAATCTTTTTAAAAAATTAAAAACATGTCGCTCGCCTTAAAAAAAATCATTCGCTCCACAAAATGAGAATTTCAAAAAAAAATTTCGCTCGCTCGCTCCTTATTTTAAAAGTTAAAGTCCAAAGAACAAGAAATTAATTCTGTGTGGCCTAAACTAAGAAGAAAAAAGTACAAGTCAACATAAGATAGGATGAACAGTTTTATTTAATCTGTTTAATAAATTTGAAGTGAAGAAAACCATATTATTGGACTAGACCATCATGTTTCAAATAAGTTCAACTGTTATCTGTACAAAACATAAAAGAACTCAATAACTTTTGCAAGTTTTTATATTTGGCCATAAAAACTTGTAGCTCAGGCTAAAATTTCCTAAGCTAAAATTTCCTGACAATAATATATCAGATAATTATTGCTTTATATCACTGTTAACTGTGTATTATTGACATTTTTACTGATGCTAATTTAAAATTCAGTTACACTAATTATGTACAATTTCTATAAGCTGTATTGCTTTTGAAAATAAAGATATATATATACTTATGTTTCATTACTAGTAGATCAGAAACATTTGTTCTGAAAATATTGTTTCTAACGAGTGTAAATACATCAAAAACTTTTGATGTACTAATAGACCCAAATTTTCAATTAATTTTCAAAGAAATTCAACCCTTGAATACATTTTCCTTGAATTAGATTTTATAGCAAGACTGTTAAGAATCTGGTGTTTTATTAATGTAAGTTCTATTTTTGTAATGAAACTAGGAGAATTCAATAGTGTTGTTAATAAACAATTACTTGATTAACAATTACTTGATAATCATTCTTTAATTATTGTGTGATAAACCAAATACAAATTATTTTGTGATTGACCAAATACATAATTTATTGACATATACATAAACAAAAATTAATACACAAAACACAACAGAAGAAACAGTTAAGCATTTATTTCAATATAACAAAAAAAATGCTTAAATGTTGTTTACAATAAATATATACATTTAGTGACAACTCAAACCAAGACACTTAAAGTGGCATTGTTGTGTATACATTTGTGCTTTTGATGATAATTTCTCACATTACTGATTTAAACAAAACACACACAGACAAAAACACACTTGTTAGAAATTGTGATTAAAATTAATGAAGATAACCAATTAAAATTTTTTAAAAACATTTTACTAAAAATTGTTAAGAAATTTTAGGTTAACAAAATATCTGTAATAACCTGCAAGATGAATCACTAGGTGCAACAATATGGACACGCTGACAGATTTACTGTTAAAGTTGGAGCTGACATTGAATATGGGACATAATAAGATTGATGGCATATGAAAGTCATATACGATGTACATCTGGCTTAATATTTACGTATTATTAAGAGTTTTGACAATACAACATGTAAAGAGAGGTCAGCATATGAATTTATTTTCAGGACAAAAAACTACTGAAAATTCCGAATATATTAAATGAAACAATATTTCAGTGGTCACTTCAGCAACACTTATTGATAACTCAAAAATTAATATTTTCCAGACAGGTGTTACAGACATGGCGAAACTGATTCTGTAAAAATATGAATGAAGGAACAAATAGAACTAATTTAAAGTGGTCCTTTAGTTTCACTGGAAAAGAATAAATGTATTTGTAAATGATCTAAAGAGTTTAAAACATGTTACAATGTACTTTTAAAAAAACCATCAAACAGCAAAAATTCTCTATTGACAAATCGTAAATGTTCGGATTGTGTTTTAAAATTTATCTATTATATATTCAACTTTTTTGTTAGTAAAAGAAAGTTTGTATGCAAGAATGATAAAACAAAACATTTGAGAAAATTAACAGAAGTTAATATGAATGATTTTTTATAAATGAAGAACTGTTATTAAAGTGCACAAGAATTCAAAACTATTTAGGGTTTATCTGTTTATTAAATTAATGTTTATCTAAATAGTATATTTTAGATTTATTGCCTTTATGTCAACCGAGTATAAGCACCTTTAAAATTATTTTCTTCCTTTTTGGGGATTATCATAGCAACACTAAAAATGAATACTTTATTCCAAAGGAATACAGTAAACAACAATAAAACTAAAATGACTATTGTATACCTTTTTGTTGAAAACCACAATAGCATACTATCAATTAAGGTATTTTTATGGAAAGTAACTTCATGTAATTTAGAAAAACTTCAGTGCTGACAACAACACACCTTAAAAATATTCTACATTTTTACAGTCTATGTTTTAAATAGGGTAAAATCTATGTAAACCCCAACAAATTTAGATACCTTAAATTATTAACCCGTAAAAATTATGTTGAAACATATCTAAAGAAGTTACGTTAAAACTGCTGTTGTGTGGTTATCTATCGTGAAATTATCTCCCCTGGTTACCAAATGTTTTATTTGAAAACCCAATAAATTTTCAGTAAATATACCTCCATAAGAATAAATTAGCTGATAGTATTTATCAAAGGCAACAAACAAGAAAACAAGAATGATTACATTGTAAATATTCTTACCTGCCATACTCATACTGAATAAGTTTTGGCTTTTCCGTTTCAATTTGGTGTAATAATGGAGTAAATATCCTCCAGGCTTCATATAATTCATCAGATCTAACAAAGTTTATTTGTATTCCTGAGAATACATCTAATATAAGCCTTTCATAGGCATCTGGAAGTTTAAGGTGCTGTAAAAAATGAGAAAAAGTTCTTACATATCGAGACAATAAGCAAATATAAGTAACCCTATACATTCATAAATGGCAACATGTGAAAAAAACCAGTCCAATTAGAAATTGATTACTACTTTATTGTTTGTTTACACTTGAAGTTTTATCAAAATAGAAAGAAAATGAAGGATAATTTAAATAAAACAGTTTTCAAAAAGCAACCATGTACAGCGAAGGAAATTTACTACTAGCTATGAAAAAGATGTATTTCTCGAAATCATCCAACTTAAGTGGCTCGTACTACCAATAGCATGAAATGTTTTCGATAATTGTTTTACAAGGGATTACAAAGTTCTTCAGTAATTGTGATCCAAATACAATCTTAGAACAACAAAAGCTCACTGACTAAAAACATTTGTTATACATGTGCCGTCCAAAAAAGTTGTATATTATCTATTCACACCTTGTATCTCGAAGCATACGAAAGATCTAATTCCGTCTCTTCACTACTGAAAGACATTCCTGGGGATTTTGCCATCATTTTTAAATAGACAGCCTCATCAGGTTGGACTCTAATAACCAATTCATTTCTCTTCACCTCACCCTCAGGAAAGATATCTCCAGGAACTTCCTTAAACTGTACTCTTACTTCAGCTTTTCTTTCATTTAAAGCTAAAAGCATAAATACAATTAAGCAAATTTAATATCTGTTTTGTAATTTTATATTTAAACACATAGGTTTTTTGTACATATTTATAATTAGATAATTGTATTATTATAAAGATGAAAATTAAAATGTAACACCACTGACGATGGAGGTAATGTGATATATAAATAGCTCACATTGACTTTCAGTCCAGTCAGTATAAGCATGTTAAGTTATCTGATCAATTAGTCCCTTATATACATCAACTAATATTTAGGATATCAAGCCTAAACATTTTAAAAATTTTAATTTCACATTATCTCAAGCTGACATTTGACTTTTAAAACTTTTGTAAATGTAGCCATTCTGTTAAAATAAGTCTTTAATTCCTTCATTTCTATCTGTCATATAAACGATATGTGGCCATTTACTATAATGTCATATATAAACTTAAATGTGAAAAAAACACACTGATATATTGTCGTTTACACCATCAACCTACCTTTTCCACACCTTAGTATGAATGGAACACCATCCCATCTTTCATTTTTGACATATAATACAGCAGTTGCAAAGGTGGGTGTTACAGAACCTGTAAAAAAGTAAATTATTAGGGTATCTAAACTTTATTTTGAAACAATTTATCTGGCAAAAAAACGAAAACAATTTGAATTGTCCAAGTTGTATGTGATTACCTCTATCAATTGGTCGTCTTTTAAATCTGACCCTCAGTAGAAAAAGTCTAAATGGTTAAGCATTATGCCATAATGTATGATAACTAAATTTTAGATTAATTTTATGGATATAAATCCACATTATTGTTGATTGCAAAACACAATTATGCATGAAAGTGTAAAAATAAGTTAAAACTAGACAGAACTAGACAAAATCGATCTAGCAATCACTGATACCCCTGCTTTTGTAAAAATTTCTAATGTTTTTCGTGGACTGTGACCTTGAAATTTGACAGATTTCCCCCAAAATAGATAGGCTTCTTACCAACATCAAATATAACACTAGTGCTGATTGTGTTGGGATGCCAACACAGAAATTCTCCCAAACGAACCCCCATTGCCACTATAATTCCCCATGGATAGTATTTCATTCAAATCAGTACATTAAAATATGCCTAGAAATCAAATTTCTTTGAAATCGAACAGAGTTGACTTTTTCATGCAGTAAAATGGCCGCCATTTTGAAACAGGAAGTTGGACAAAAAATGTTAAACTAGTGGCACACTCAGGGTATCATAAGCTACCTGTGTACCAAATTTCATCTAAATTGGATGGCATTTAAATTATTTTTTTTTTGGGGGGGGGGGTCAGATAACGGCCACCATTTTTTAAAACAGTGGCCATTTTGAAAATTTCTAAAGTGGATTGCACAACTTCAGGTCACCCTTAACATGTTCCCAAAGTTTCATCTTGATTCGACATTCAATGTGGAGACAAGATTGAACGGAAAGAAAAAAGAAAGAAAGAAAGAAAAAGAAGAATAATAAGAAACTGGACAAAAACAGCATGTCTCCCAAAACTTGGTTTGAAAGACATAAATATCCCACAGTTTCTTTCAAATCGGATGCGGGGCCTCGGTGGCCGAGTGGTCAAGGTAGTTCGTCTACTATTGATCACGTGGTCTGTCAACACTGAGATTGCGGGTTCGATTCTCACTGCAGGCAGTGTACTCGACTCCAATCTTAATTGACAAGGATTGCCAGTTTTCCTACCGCAGGTCGGGGGTTTTCTCCGGGTACTCCGGCTTCCTCCCCCAATAAAAACTGGACGCCATGATATAGCTGAAAAATTGCTGAAAGTGGCATTAAACAACAAACAATTAAATCGGATGCAAACATTTTGAGTTATTGTCCAGAAACAAGGTTTTTTTGTAAAAAATTCTAGTTTTTTGCGGACTGCAACCTAGAAATTTGATGGATTTCCCCCAAAATCAATAGGCTTCTTACCAACATGATATGTAACAATATCCCAAAGTTTCATACAAATCAGATGCAAACATTTTGAGTTATTGTCCGGAAAAGTTTTTGTTAAAATTCCTAAAGTTGTTCGTGGAATGCGACCTTGAAATTTGATGGATTTCCCCCAAAATCGATAAGCTTCTTACCAACCTGATATATAACAATATCCTAAAGTTTCATTCAAATCGGATGTAAACTTTTTGAATTATCATCCGCAAACCAAATGTGGATGGACGAATGAACAGACGGAAAGACGAGCAGGAGTATAAAAACAAATAAGCATTACTACCTTTAGGTACAGTAGGATCATCTAGGTATCCTTGACCTTCATCACCTTTACCACCAGGTTTAGCTACATACTGACCAAGAACTGTATCTTTTATATTTATTGGCTGAATACTTTTTAATACTTTAACCTGAAAAGACATTCAGGAGTCTAAATTACTGTTGTAACAACATTCTAAAAGTATATTGTACATTACGGCAATATTTCTCAGAATTGTTCTGTTACTTCACAGCTCAATGTTGGTAAAATTAGAAATACCGACTATTGATACTGATATGGCAAATATTTCAAAATAATAAATATTGATATTTTCTAGACTGGCTAGAAAAGAAGTTTTAAACAAGATTATAAATGTTATAAAATTGTATATATATAAAGATTAGAATAATTTGTTAACAATTAATAACAGTTAAAACTGTATAGGCATCTACTACTATTAATATGAATCTAATGAGTTTGCATCATAAAAATTAGACTTTTTATTTATATATTATGGCTAATAAAATGACAGAGTGTGTTAATAAAATTAAGAATGTCAAATTAGCAAGGTATTTTAACTCGAGAAGAATTATTTTCTGTAACAAACCTTTTCATTACGAATGTCTTCAGCGTCAGTAGTCGGTGGTTTTTCCATTGCAACCAATGTTAAAATCTGCATCAAATGATTCTGCATAACATCTCTAACAAAGAAAACAAACAAATAATATCGACGAATATAAATTGGCAGTGTTTAGTGATATTCTGTATGCAATTACAATTTAAATCTGGGTTTCTAATGCTTGATACTGATCCTTTTACCTATCAAACATTTCATTTTCTTATAGTCAAAATACAATGACCTGTCAGGTACTTTCTACCTATTGCTCAATCAATTCCAAAAATAGATAACAGCTGTTTAGAAAACTGCTTCAATCTGTTTTCTTTAAAGCTCTAAATATGAAAGAGCTGGACATTTAAATTGCAGCTACTCATGTGTGACTCAGGTAACTTTTAAACTTCTAAGGTGTTCCATCTACATTGTACTCTATGGCTGTCTCCCAGATTAGAAATTAGAAATTACCTGAGTCATGCATGAATAGATGCAATTTAAATGTCCAGCTCTTTCTTATTAAGAGCTTTAAAGAAAACAGATTGAAGCAGTTTTATAAACAACTGTTATCTATTTTTGGAATTGATTGAGCAATAGGTAGAAAGTACCTGACAGGTCATTGTATTTTGACTATAATACCACACCTTCAGTATTACATCACTTCAATGTCACTTGATACAGCAGATTATACAAATATACAGTAGTAATATGCAATAGCATATATTTTGTCGAAGAATACAAACAGATTATTTGTCTTTTGAAGCCATCATTGTTGGAACCAAAAACTACATAAATAATCTTGTAATATAAAAATTTATTTTATCATGAGGCATATTACCTGATAATGCCAAACTGATCAAAGTAGCCGCCTCTTCCCTGAGTACCAAATGGTTCCTTGAAACTTATGACAACAGATGCAATTCCATCCCTGTTCCAGACAGGACTAAATATTCTGTTGGCAAATCTGCAATTTAAGATTTAAGCACCATTTACGGCAAGTGCATGAGTAAAATGTTTACTGGCAGAAGAGGAAATACTCAAAGGTACAAATCTATCTGATGACCAGTTAATTGTTTAAACTACAAGTAATACTACCATTTGGGAATAAATGAAGTTTAATATATTAAATCAATGTGAAATAAAAAGAAATTAAATTGACCTCAACAGATTTTTAATACAAACCTTAACACCATTAAATTCTGTACCATTTCTTTTCCAAGATAATGGTCAATTCTGTACAATTCTTCTTCTTTGAATAAGGCAGCTAAGTGTTTTGACAGCCTGTTTGATGATTCTAAATCTTTCCCAAATGGCTTCTCGACAATTACTCGTGTCCATTTATCACTGAAAAATAACACACACAAAATATTTTAAAGTTTTTTGGTCATATTTACTTATTTGAAACTCTAATGTGAAAAATGTGTCTGCCTGTGTTACTTTTGTAATTGTCTCAGGTAAATAAAAATGTTAGCATCAAACCAACAACATTAATTTTACCAAAAAATTAATTTTTTACCTTATTTAAAATCCTGAAGTTATTTTAATTTATGCTGCATCCTAAATGTGCATGCCTAAAGCCAGCAAAATATCGTACAAAGACCAATTGGACAACCATATGAGCTACAGATATAGAGTTACAGATTCCTACACAGTTTGTGTTAGAACCAGATATAAGGTTACAGACTCATACACAGTTGGTGGCAGTGTTAGGTGAAACAGCCCATTACACTTACCCTTTAGACATGCATATGTGGCCTTCAGATTGAGCATTACAGACTCATAAATAGTTGGTGGCAGTGTTAGTAAAAACAACCCATTACACTTACCCTTTAGACATGCATATGTGGCCTTCAGATTGAGCATTACAAACTCATAAATAGTTGGTGGCAGTGTTAGTAAAAACAGCCCATTACACTTACCCTTTAGACATGCATATGTGGCCTTCAGATTGAGCATTACAAACTCATAAATAGTTGGTGGCAGTGTTAGTAAAAACAACCCATTACACTTACCCTTTAGACATGCATATGTGGCCTTCAGATTGAGCATTACAGACTCATAAATAGTTGGTGGCAGTGTTAGTAAAAACAATCCATTACACTTACCCTTTAGACATGCATATGTGGCCTTCAGATTGAGCATTACAGACTCATACACAGTTGGTGGCAGTGTAATGTAAAACAACCCATTTCACTTACCCTTTAGACATGCATGTGGCCTTCAGATTGAGCGTTACAGATTCATAAATAGTTGGTGGCAGTGTTAGTAAAAACAGCCCATTACACTTACCCTTTAGACATGCATATGTGGCCTTCAGATTGAGCATTACAGACTCATAAATAGTTGGTGGCAGTGTTAGTAAAAACAACCCATTACACTTACCCTTTAGCAGGGTTTTAGCTAGGATTTTTTAAGCATTAGTCACTTTTGCGTGCGACTAATTTTAAGATCTAATATGTGTGTATATTTTTATATGTCTAAATGTATGCAAGATCATTAATTAATTAATTAATTAATTAATGCGATAAACATCAATCAATATTTAATATTTTCTGGCACTATTTTATAACATATATTATATATTCAATGTAATATTGCCATAGAACATATATTTAAACAGATTTAAATAAAAAAACTTTAACAGTGTTTGCCAAAATATTCATTTTTGTTTATATTTAAATTTTTGCAATAGTCGTTTTTAATTGGCATCGTATTTTGCAATCTCCGGCACTGAATTCATATCCGCTCCGAAAACCTATCGGTATTATTATGTTTTTTTGTTTCTCTGACTGGTTACCAGTAGTATTTTATCCTACGCTTTATGTGCAAAGTAAAATCACGCCGGAACCAGAGTTAACAAATGGCGCGTAACATGATAAACAGAGGCTGTGACAAAAAAATGACGATTCTGACGAGAATGGCAATAAAATTAAAAGGAGACATTTTTTTAAATGACAGAGCGACTTCAGCTTCTCCTTTAATGGTCAACAACGCGACGTAGGACCACAATAAGATCGGCCGAGTTGTCATCCAACTGGTTATGCTCGATCGCGTGTGACGGTGTGTACACAGTAATTAAGTGATTAATTATCAAATAATATCAGGTGGCCTATCTCTTACATAATTACTTTGATTGCCTTGGGTCATAAACATGTACCTTAGGTCAGATATTTGGATTTACCTGTGCCGATTTTGACGATGAAAATTTCGAAGTTTGAAAATGGAAGTGGCGAATTACGTTCAAAATATTTTCGTCATTTTTAAAAAGGATTTGCCAATTGCGAAAGTGGCGAGCGCTAGCTAAATCACTGCCTTTAGACATGCATATGTGGCCTTCAGATTGAGCATTACAGACTCATACACAGTTGGTGGCAGTGTTATGTAAAACAACCCATTTCACTTACCCTTTAGACATGCATGTGGCCTTCAGATTGAGCGTTACAGATTCATACACCGTTGGTGGCAGTGCCAGGTAAAACAACCTATTACAGCTACCTTTCTCGTCTATTGCTTTGTTTAATTTGGCAAAATCTCCAGGACTATCATAACTTCCAGGAATGTATTCATTGATCTTAAAAAACTTGTCTACTTGTTTCTCTTCTCCTTCTTTAACCTGTAATAAAAGAAAAAAAATATATACTGTTGACCCAACAGGATAAAAAAAACATTTAATTCTAGAAATTTCTCTTGAATGGTATGTAAAAGGATGTTGTGTCTTACAGCTACTTGCAAAGTATTATATAAAAGCTTAAGAAATGAATCAAATAAAACTTGTCCTGTCTTTGTTTCTCATGCTTTTTGTTGTGCTCCCAGCCTGACAACCTGAACATGTAAATTCCTCTTTTATTCCTAATTAACATAGCTAATACATTTTCGCCTTCTATATTTTTCTGACAACAATAAATTGCATACTCAGGTATTTTGATGTTAATGTTTTCTATCACATCTTTGGTATCCTAACATTTCATATAAAGAAATACCTTCATGTAAGGAAGAGTATTTTTCTTGATGTCTTCAACTGTAAGGTTACTTCTAGAATATCCAATGAAGTAAGTCTTGGGGGGTAATAGTCCATCTCTGAAAAGCCACCTAAAAAAATACTTTATATATATTGTTAGAGCATAAATAGTGGGAAGGTTAGTGAAGCCATTAAAAGGTTAATCTCTTTTACATAATTTATTGTGAGTTGGAATCCAGCTATTACTAATTATTATCATATACTAAGTAATAATATGTTTGTTTTTGCATTTATTATTCCCTCATTGAATTGATATGGATTACCAGTCTAAAGGAAAAAGGCTAGTTTTTTTATTTTTTATTTTATTTTTTCCATGTAACATGTCCAGATCCATTTTGGGTAATCTGTATAGGGAACTTCACCCTTTGCTAAAAAATTTGAATCAAATAAAAAACCAAGGTTTGCAGATGAAGAGGGAACTTCTTTCATCACTAAATCATGAAAGATGAAAAACCCCAAAACAATCTTTTATCTAGATTTAATGAAGAACTGTTTTTAAACATTAGGAGAAATAAGACATATGGAAGAAATACCATCAGCAGATTTGGATGTTTGTTTTGCCAGCTTTTTAACTGATCAAAAATAATTTTAAAGAAGCCCATATCAATAAAATTCTCACATCAACATGTCTAAAGTCTAAAGGCCTTAAAGGTGATATGGTGTCTCGGGTTGATATGGGAGCTGTAATATGAAAATCACCATAATATAATAATTACAAGCTTTTAAGAAAACAGATTAAAAAAATTTCTAAACAGCTGTATTTAGAATTGACTGACCAATAGGTAGAATATATCTGACAGATCATTGTATTTTGACTATAATTAGAATTTAATTTTAAATAAACATGAAATCTTATCACAGGTAAATCCAATTAAAATTGAAACATAGAATAATCAGATTGTCTAAAGTTATAGAAACCTCTCATCTAAATCGGAATGAAATTTACAAACTACCTTTCACTGTTACTAGGAACACAAAACTTCAATAGGTGCAGTATCAAATAAACCTTAGGAATATCAACTACCAACCAATTTCCAAGCTGGTTGAATCTACTGAGCATTTGCTTTGGGAAGTTGTGTCGTATTTCTTGAAAACCTTAAATTTTGGGGTTTTTTTTCAATGGTGTAGTGTAACATTCTCCAAACATTTTATATTTGAAATACATGAAGACCCGTGTGACACATTTAACATAAAACAATATATTCATAATGTAAGATTTTTGACAAAGCACTGTTACAGGAACCAGCAAAGTATAATTGAATTATCTGATTATCAGTATATATTTACAACTGAAATAATGTTGCTACTAGCAGTGAAAACAAATATGTTTAACAAGAAAAAGACTATTTATGACAAACAGGCATAATTGATGCATTTCTTGATTATCTCTATTTTGCAGTATTTTCCTTTGATCTTTATGTGCGATATTATTCCATCTCACTCTACTAGCATGAGATGGGCCCATATCACCTGGCTGTCAAGACATCGTTAAGTAAACACGGTGACGTCACAATGTTACAAAATAGTGATAAACAGATTATTCACGTTTTTTGAAACTCGATGCATTTTCTCGCCATCTCATCTCAGGGCTATTGCCCTGAGATGAGATACGGACGAGAAAATGCATCTCGTTTCAAAAAACGTAAATAATCTTTAAATATCTTCAAAAACAGAAAAATTAAACTGATTGATTGAATATTCGCTTTTTCAAGTAAGCATAATTTCAGCAGTATTTAGGATGAGAACAGTGATGTTCCGATTGGCGGATATGGGTAAACATCCACCTTATTTCTAAGTTCATTCAGAACTTTGCCAGCAAAAAAGATCTCATCATGTTGTAACTGTGTACAAAGTTTTGTGAAATGCAGAGTCATCTTTATAAAAAAAGCTTCAACAAAGGGGTAAACCTGAAGAAAGAACAAACAAACAGACCGAAAATCTACATGTCTCCCAACTTTTGTTGGAAGGACATAAAAAGGGAAAGGGATAAAGCCACAAGAGAAGGATGTAAATTTATGTAGGGATGGATAATTTAGCCTTTTGTGGTGGCTACAATGAGCTTGCTCTTTATAGAAATCTACAAAAGGGTTTTATCATGCAGGAAGTAATATATATTTCAAACACATTAGTCATTATGATTTAAAGCTTTACATATTATAACCTCACCCCCCACCCACACCCCCATTTAAGAGGTCCTTCCTTATCCACTATCTGATCACGCATCTGGCAGCTCTTTGAGGCAAGCACAGCCAAACCTCCCAGTATGGCTCTTCAAATAAACCTTAGGAATATCAACTACCAACCAATTTCCAAGCTGGTTGAATCTACTGAGCATTTGCTTTGGGAAGTTGTGTCGTATTTCTTGAAAACCTTAAATTTTGGGGGTTTTTTTCAATGGTGTAGTGTAACATTCTCCAAACATTTTATATTTGAAATACATGAAGACCCGTGTGACACATTTAACATAAAACAATATATTCATAATGTAAGATTTTTGACAAAGCACTGTTACAGGAACCAGCAAAGTATAATTGAATTATCTGATTATCAGTATATATTTACAACTGAAATAATGTTGCTACTAGCAGTGAAAACAAATATGTTTAACAAGAAAAAGACTATTTATGACAAACAGGCATAATTGATGCATTTCTTGATTATCTCTATTTTGCAGTATTTTCCTTTGATCTTTATGTGCGATATTATTCCATCTCACTCTACTAGCATGAGATGGGCCCATATCACCTGGCTGTCAAGACGTCGTTAAGTAAACACGGTGACGTCACAATGTTACAAAATAGTGATAAACAGATTATTCACGTTTTTTGAAACTCGATGCATTTTCTCGCCATCTCATCTCAGGGCTATTGCCCTGAGATGAGATACGGACGAGAAAATGCATCTCGTTTCAAAAAACGTAAATAATCTTTAAATATCTTCAAAAACAGAAAAATTAAACTGATTGATTGAATATTCGCTTTTTCAAGCAAGCATAATTTCAGCAGTATTTAGGATGAGAACAGTGATGTTCCGATTGGCGGATATGGGTAAACATCCACCTTATTTCTAAGTTCATTCAGAACTTTGCCAGCAAAAAAGATCTCATCATGTTGTAACTGTGTACAAAGTTTTGTGAAATGCAGAGTCATCTTTATAAAAAAAGCTTCAACAAAGGGGTAAACCTGAAGAAAGAACAAACAAACAGACCGAAAATCTACATGTCTCCCAACTTTTGTTGGAAGGACATAAAAAGGGAAAGGGATAAAGCCACAAGAGAAGGATGTAAATTTATGTAGGGATGGATAATTTAGCCTTTTGTGGTGGCTACAATGAGCTTGCTCTTTATAGAAATCTACAAAAGGGTTTTATCATGCAGGAAGTAATATATATTTCAAACACATTAGTCATTATGATTTAAAGCTTTACATATTATAACCTCACCCCCCACCCACACCCCCATTTAAGAGGTCCTTCCTTATCCACTATCTGATCACGCATCTGGCAGCTCTTTGAGGCAAGCACAGCCAAACCTCCCAGTATGGCTCTTCAAAACAGGACGGTATCAATCTGGTTTTTTTAGTGCTCGATTTTTTTTACAATTTAATACACTTGTGTCAAAAATCTATTGTTTACAAATTGTGTCATAAAGTAACAGGGGAATGAAACGGCTTATTTGTTAATAAATTAGAGAACACCCCTATTTTCAATAGAATGGAATATCTAGTATCACTTCCTGACAACCCTCAAACCGTTCGACCAAGGGCATTGAGTTGTCGGTGTAGGACGTAAAAAACTCCCCAAGCCAAGACAACCCTCAAATATTAACTTGGGCTCTTCCAAATAGGTAGTATAAAAGGCAGCTGAGCAGCCGATTCAGAGTCAGTTTTTCTGTGGCCGTCAAAGAGAGAAGTTCTCTAGGAAAACGGTAAGTAGCCTAGGTAAACACTTGGAATTGTGAATTACAGTGGTTTGAAGGACATTGTGTTAAATTCTTCAGGAACTGTGGGAATAAGTGTTAGTGCCATGTTGCAAAGTGATTCTTAATTCTTGAAAGTGTAGAGATTTCTATTTGATGTTCCCAGTGAATAGGATATAGTTCACGTGTGACATTGTGCACTGTGTCTTAATAAAGGATAAGTTATTGTGATATGTCTATTCCTGCGTTGTGCTGATACATGGTGTTAGTGCATCTTGTAATATTGTGCATTGTGTTATTCTGGTTGTGAAGTGAATTGTGCTACTTTCTTTGTGAACTGTGGATACAAATAATTCTATTGGAACAGTGTTTGAAAACTGGTGGATTCAATTCATTTATTTTAGTGTTGTTTATAAATTGTTAAATCAACAAACAGAATCCCGATATATTTCGGTACGAACTCGCAACATTCGGTTGCACGTTACACACTATATAAAACAAATACTGTCCAATTGTTCACTCATTTTTTCTTGCCCTCAATATTACGATGATGTTTATATATCTCTGATATTACTTTATTTCTGCTTTCATAAAAAAACTATGTACAATTCTTTTCTTATCTGTTTTTCAGGTTTATTGAAAAAAAACATGTTAATCTTTGTATGAAATGATAATATTTGCTTGTGTTGTTTTTTTTAATACTTACTTTAATTCTAACTGCAAGGAAAACCAGTTGGAGGTTCTTTCAATATTACTATATTTGTCTACAATAAATATGCAATGAAATATCCTCTTGTTCATAGAATGGGGAGACATTTAGAATGTCATTATAATTCTGTTTGTATGACATTAGGAGCTTACCAGAGTGTTGGATAAATTTTCTTCTTTGCAAGGTCACCCTAGAAAAGAAAGAGCATGAACTGTAAAGTATAAAATATAGAAGATGCATCCAAGATGCACAAATGGAATTGCTATTGTTTTTAAATTGAATGAAACAGTATTCCATGCCTGGCTTAAAGTTTAAGAAAAAACAGTACAAAAATGTAGTATTTGTTTTAGCAAAAACTCATACACCTTCACACAACACACCAAATTCTTATGTTGGGTTATGTTGTTCAAGATTGTAAATTTGGACTGTATCTTCTGCTGTTTCTAAAATCTCAAGTTAAAGTAAAGTAATGTACAGAACTTGAGCTATTGCTCTGAAACAAATCAGATGTTTGATCATGAGGTCTGTTCCATTGAAAAACTGTGGACATCCGGGACACCAAATATGATCATGTGGTCAATTGTGGTTCGGATACCTTAATTGATAGAAACTACTGAATGAAAGAAAAAAAAAAAACCGCATAAGATGAAAAAACTATATACCTGGTAATGGGAGTGCATAAAAAGCAAACATATTTTAATGGACATGAGATAGAAATTTTCTGTTGCTAATTATACATGTATTTCTAATTTCCAGATATTTACAATTCAACATGTATTTATAGGATATTGGTTAATGCACACATGTCTCAGGCAAAAACAAAGCGATTCGCATCGGCAACAGATAACTTAGACAATTGACATGCAAATATGATCCAAACTTAATTCTATTTTCAATAGAAAATCAATTATAAACTTATCTTATTTAAAAGACACATTTTATCATAATGTAAAGAGTGTGAATTAAAAATTAATCATTAAAATATTATTTTGCACTTAATTCAAGAGAGAGTACTTAGTCATTAAGAGCACATCTATCCCTCTACAGAAAGTTTAAAATTTCAGCTCAGTTGGATAAATAGAACGAGAAATAATTTCCAGAAACTATAAGTTTCAGACAAAACCACCCATTTATTAAAGTAACAGCCAAGTTTTACTTTATGCAACCTGGCTAAGATTAAAGTGGTAACAACTCTGTAAAACAATGGCACAAAATTAAAGAAAACTATCAAATGGTCAAATGAATATGTATACCAGTAATTTATGGATGCCGAGATGGAAATATACCAAAGGTTTAAGAATTACCATTTCAATAATTTTTTGGCTCAGAAATTCAGACTATTCAGATAGAAAAATAATATACTAGACAAGTACTTTGTAAACTTTGAAATATTAATTTAACCTATTGATTCAATTCAAAGAACTATTTATGGTAGACATGAACAATTTACCCAGCTCATTTATCCCTGTAAGCTCTGACTTCTTGTTTTAGCCAAGTGGGATATTTTATTTGTCTTTAAATCATGTTTTTTAATGTCCAATCTATTAGCATATACATGTTACAAAAAATAAAATAACAAAACAAACAGTAAATGGAAACAGAAAACGGAGCATTATACTGAAAATAAAACTTAGAAAGTTGAAGATTATTTTTTAAATATATTTCCATAAAGACAGTGTAGGCATTTAACAGCCTTGCAGTCATCAGGATTTAGGTAAGTGTCATCAATTGCAATGTTTTAGGTTTTAGGTTGATAATTTCAAGAGAAACAACTTTCAATCCATAACAAAATTCAATGAAAAATATAAGTGTTATTCCAAATAACATAATTCTATAATTATAATTTGGCAATCTGTTGAAATGAATACAAGTTAACTGATAGATGAAACAAAAATTTCTGCACAAGATGAAAAAACTATATACCCGGAAATGGGAGTGCATAAAAAGCATACAAATTTTAATGGACCTGAGATACTTTTCTGTTGCAAATTATACATGTATTTCAAACTTCCAAGAAATATTTACAATTCAACATGTATTGATAGGATATTGACTAATGCACACATGTCTCAGACAAAAACAAAGCAATTCGCATGTGCAACAGATAACTTAGACAATGGACATGCAAATATGATACAAACTTAATCCTATTTTCGATAGGAAATTGACAACAACATGTTTATTTGTGAATCATGCACTTTATATTTACATGTAAAAAATGATAAAGGATGAAAAATACTGAAATCTGACATTTTTAAGTGTTTGTGTATTTTCTGTTTTTTTTTTACAGATGCACATCTAGATTTACAAAAAGAGAGAGCAGCTTCACTTTTGAAGTTTACAATAGACTAATATTATAAGAGGGTGAAACACTAACTTTTAAATGTTTTTACACATTTTAATTTCTACTTGTATATACTGTAAGATCTTTAACCAATTACCTTTTTACACACTGTATACAACCTGTATATTACTTACAACTGACAATAGGGCAATTGCATGTCCCTGTGCATAAAACGATTCCTATAATTAATAGGCTATTTTGCTTTTGCAGTGAATTTAAAGAGGGTTTGAAAAATGAAAAGAAAGTTATCAAACAGAATTCAGCAGGGGACCACTTGAAGTTTATTCAACAACTTAAACTAAAAATGTTGCATTTAAACTGGTCCAATAGTGTCAGAGTGATATAGAAAACAAAGTTTGATAGTATCCAACTTTTGTGTGAGGGGTTAATGTAAACAAGTGTGTACTGTGAGTATGCTCACAATAGGAAATCCCCCTCTTTGCTTTCAAGTCCAATTATCTCCCCTTAATGATATCCCAGGTCAATAAAAATCCTTCATGCACATCTACATATAATGTACTTCCTTTATTCTAAGTTTCATTATATTTCATCAAGCTGTTTAGGAGGAGTTACAAGGGATGTGGACAGACGGACAGACAGACATGGTGATTCCTCTATACCCCCAAGGGGCCTCGGTGGCCGAGTGGTCAAGGTAGTTCGTCTACTATTGATCACATGGTCTGTCAACACTGAGATTGCGGGTTCGATTCTCACTGCAGGCAGGGTGTACTCGACTCCAATCTTAATTGACAAGGATTGCCAGTTTTCCTACCGCAGGTCAGGGGTTTTCTCCTGGTACTCCGGCTTCCTCCCCCAATAAAAACTGGACGCCATGATATAGCTGAAAAATTGCTGACAGTGGCGTTAAACACTATCAAACAAACAATCTATACCCCCCAAACAAGTTTACGGGGGTATAAAAAAAGTTCAGTTTAGATTATTCCCATATGCTAATTAGTAAAAGATTAAAGCTAAAAACATAGCTTAAGGTCAAGGAAATATATCATTAAAAGAAGACATTTATATGAATCATTATTCAATTCTGTGTCTATAAAAATGGTTTTAAGTTTGTGAACACTCTATACACCCACACATTTCATATTCTAATTAATATTATGGAATATAGCATAATAACCCTTTGGTACTGTAGTATGAATACAAATTGTAATATTCCATTTCATATGCTGTTTAGTTTCATATGTTGTTTAAATGAGGGCCTCAGTGAAGATTAGTTTTGTAAACAAACTGTGTTACCCTCTTTAAATAAAGAATTTACTTACTTACTTTGTCAAAACGTTATCAAAATATAAAATAAAAATACCAATCCTATTCTAGAAAATCCATGTATTCCAATCACATTACTGGTCACATTATAAAAATGTGAAGTGACATTTTCTGGAGAAAGTGTATCTTGTTTGAAGTAGAAACATGAGTCACAAACATACAGAAAACTGTAAGAATAATTTTATTTACAAAAAGAAGTTTGGATGAAAATAATATATGCACTTTCAATTGAAGAAAAAACTGAACTTAAGTGAGAAAACTATAGCACTTTTTGGGACTATGAATTAGTTCATACATTTCTCTAAAAATTAACACCCTAAATAAATCTTTTACAAAGTTTTGGCATTCCTAACAAAAAAATATGATTTAGTGACAAAGATAAAATTACAATAGACAATGCATATATAATATCATCTTACTAGTAGTTGTTAAACAATTTATAAATACTACACGAATGTCTATATTGAAAAACAGAAAGGTTAGAAAAGAAGTCTGCAATAAAACTAGAGGCTCCCAGGAGCCTGTAATCGCTCACCTGGAATCCAAATGACTATATTAAAATTTTTGAAATTAACAGTTTCAGTCTAGTTGTTATAGCTTTTAAGTTACTGTGCAAAAACTAAACATTTCTTCAAAAAATTTGTTAAATACAATAACTCCTATAAGGTGCCATCGACAATTTCTGAAAATTAAATGGTTTTTAGGCATTGTCCTTTAGGGTACTTTAGAAATTTACAGTTTTACTCTACTAATAGGTGTGTTATAGACTAATTTATAATTAAAAAACTGTTCATATGTCCAAATTCATAATGAAAGGGCAATAACTCCTATAAAGAGTCATCTTGCAATTTTTGGACTAAGCAATCATTTGTAGGGCTTCTATTGCTGATCATTTGTGCAATTTACAGTTTTAATCTAGCTACTATAGTTTTCAAGTTACAGGACAAAAATGGAAAATTTCATAACAAAATTGTCATTTAAGGGCAATAACCCCTATAAGGAGTCATCTGACAATTTCAGACCAATTAAATGAATTGTAGGGCTTTTTTTGCTGATCATTTTTGGAATTTATTATTTCACTCTAGCTGTTATGGTTTTTAAGTTACAGGACAAAAACGGAAAATTTCATAAAAAATTGCAATTTAAGGGCAATAACTCCTATAAGGAGTCATCTGACAATTTCAGACTTAAAAGTAATTTGTAGGGCTTTTATTGCTGATCATTTTTGCTATTAACAGTTTCACTCTAGCTGTTACAGTTTTTAAGTTACAGGACAAAAACGGAAAATTTCTTAAAAAATTACCATTTAAGGGCAATAACTCCTATAAGGAGTCATCTGACAATTTCAGACTTAAAACAAAATTTGTAAGGCTTGTATTGCTGATCAGTTTTGCTATTAATAGTTTCACTCTAGCTGTTACAGTTTTTAAGTTACAGGACAAAAACGGAAAATTTCATAAAAAATTGTCATTTATGGGCAATAACTTATTTAAGGAGTTGTCCGACAATTTCAGATCAATCAAGTGAATTGTATGGTCTTTATTGCTGATCATTTGTGCAATTTACAGTTTCAATCTAGCTGCTATAGTTTTCAAGTTACAGGACAAAACGGAAAATGTCATAAAAAATTGCCATTTAAGGGCAATAACTCCTATAAGGAGTCATCTGACAATTTCAGACTAATACAGTGAATTGTAGGGCTTGTATTGTTGATCATTTTTGCTATTTACAGTTTTACTCTAGCTGTTATAGTTTTAAAGTTACAGGACAAAAACGGAAAATTTCATAAAAAATTACCATTTAAGGGCAATAACTCATATAAGGAGTCGTCTGACAATTTCAGACCAATCAAGTGAATTGTAGGGTCTTTATTGCTGATCATTTGTGCAATTTACAGTTTCAATCTAGCTGCTATAGTTTTCAAGTTACAGGACAAAAACGGAAAATTTCATAAAAAATTGCCATTTAAGGGCAATAACTCCTATAAGGAGTCATCTGACAATTTCAGACTAATACAGTGAATTGTAGGGTCTTTATTGCTGATCATTTGTGCAATTTACAGTTTCAATCTAGCTGCTATAGTTTTCAAGTTACAGGACAAAAACAGAAAATTTCATAAAAAATTGCCATTTAAGGGCAATAACTCCTATAAGGAGTCATCTGACAATTTCAGACTAATACAGTGAATTGTAGGGCTTGTATTGTTGATCATTTTTGCTATTTACAGTTTTACGCTAGCTGTTATAGTTTTAAAGTTACAGGACAAAAACGGAAAATTTCATAAAAAATTACCATTTAAGGGCAATAACTCATATAAGGAGTCATTTGACAATTTCAGACCAATGAAGTGAATTGTAGGGCTTTTATTGCTGATCATTTTTGCCATTTACAGTTTCACTCTACCTCGTATATTTTTCAGGTTATATTGTAAATACCAAAAATTTGGTCAAAAATCGTCAAAAAAGGGCAATAACTCCTACAAGAAGCCAATACACAACTTCGCACTAATAGCAACTATTGTAGACCTTAATGTGCTGATCAATTTGAAGTAACGGTTTTCTCTATAGCTATTATAGTTTTTTAGATAATGATCAAAAACCTGTGTTGACCCCCATGTTCTATTTTTAGTAACAGCAGCCATATTTGTCTGTTGATCAACACCCTGGGTACAAACTTGAAACTAGGAACCCTAAGGACGATTGTGGCCAAGTTTGAAAAAAATTGGCCCAGTGGTTTCAGAGGAGAAGATTTTTGAAAAAGTTTACGACGGACGACGGACGCCAAGTGATAGCAATAGCTCACATGGACCTTCGGTCCAGGTGAGCTAAAAACAGTCTGACAGATTTCCAATTGATACAATAACAATTTCACTGATTTTACTGCCACCTACATGTGTATCTCCAAACCTGTTAAACTATATTAAGATAGTAATTGCTGGATACCAGTCAAATAAGTACACAGAAAGAGTTATCAAACAAAAGATAGAACACCAATTTACTTCTTTCTTAGTCTGTCTCTTTTCTGGCTTGACTTTTGCAAATTCACCTGACTTTTAGCATTGTGGACAAGTGGTATCTACAATAAATCACTATCATGTCAACAGTAAGATTGTGAGTTCAAGTCTAACTGTGGGCAGGGTGTGTACAACTTCACCTTCAGCAATAAACATTGAGTGCACCTATATACTTGTAGTTGCAAAATTAAGGTGCATTCAACAACATTCAAACAAAACAATCATGACAATCTAACCAAATTCCCTCTGTTTTTACAAAAATTGAATATACATTAATCACATTAATATTTGTGGAAGAAATTAAATTTGAATTGATTAAGAAAACAGGAGTATTTACATTTCACATTGTCATTCATCCAAAACATAAATGCCATAATAAAATATTTTCAATTAACAGCAAACCTATAAACGAACATTTTAAGACATTTTGAACATAAGTTTCATACTTCATGGATCAGTAAGGAAACAGGTAAAACATCTATATCAAACATTACTTATATATGCAATGTACAACTGTATCCTGTTACAACTTTGTCACTTCCTGGTATAAAGAGTGTTCACCTGACATGTCAATTACTTTAAAAAAATAGTTTTATATCAGAAACTCTCCCCTTTTCCCATACATGAATATATATATGTAAATACAGATTGCAACAATTACCCTGAAGATTCATATGTATCAATTTCATTTCTATTTTAATCAAGTTTTTCACTGAAAAATGAAAATATTGATATATTGTGTTGGATCAACAACAGTTTTTATTGTCTTAAAAATACAATATCTATTTGTTAAAAATGACCATGTCAGGTTTAAAGACTTGAAAGCAAACAGATGATTAAGCATTGTGGATTTTAGATGTCATTCAGGTTGCTTATCATCCACAGACAACTATTATATTACTGACAAACGTATTGTTTATTATATGGACTATTATTTTAAATTAGTCTAAATTAGTTTTATTGTAACACAATACAATATGTTTTTTTGTTTGTTTGTTTGAATGGTGTTTTAACGCCACTTTCAGCAATTTTCCAGCTATTTCATGGCCTCCAGTTTTTATTGGGGAAAGAAGCCGGGGTACCAGGAGAGAAACCCGACCTCAATACAATATGATATTTTGCCTTATTGTATCATTGTATTACATGAGCAAAATGCAAAAAAAAAGAGCTTTATAACAAAAAAAATTAAAATGTCAAACTACATACATTCATCAACACAAAATGTCTATCAATACAGTCTTCCCAAATTATGTCGGTCCGCCGGACCCGACCGGCAAACAGACAAATTTAACTTCGGTCTGGCAAATTTGTTAAATTTACAACAGAAATGTTAAACTGGTCTGGCAGTATTTGTGTTTAGGTCCAACAAGCCAAGAACTTATTTCGCGAAGAATGTCAATAATCTTTCTGGTCAACTGCAGTGACCAAGTTTTATGGCAGAGGAAGCTGGACCAAGTATTATCCCAAATACATCTAAAATAGCATCTGTTGTGCAACAATGTGCCTCTTACAACTGTATTATTGCCTTTGTGAAATCGCATTATTTGGTAACAACCCATAAATTTGTGTAGCTTCCCATTACAATGGGACTTTTATCATTCCTAATAGAAATCATGACAAAATACACAAACAATATGACTGCCAGGTTTGCTTCCTGTAGCAACAATAAAATTGCTAATTCTAAGAATATAACTAAATTTAAAGAAATGAAATTTAATTGCAGAGTAAATATGTTATAACAGGTTTTTGTAACAGAGCGATGCAAACATATATATGAAATGACTCCATATATTTCCCAATCCCATCTGTAATTTTTTTACTGTATAACTAATTTATTACATTTCCTACTTCCTTTAGGTACATTCTGGATTGGCTTATTGAGGTAACATGGTCTCCCCATATTTTCCATTCACGATTAGTAGATTTTATTAACAGTTAGTATGGAAGCACAAAGCACCAAGCAATGCAGACAACTTCTGGATATATGCAATGATTGCTCATTAGAAAAAGTAGTAATGAATCCAACTCACATTACAGACACATCTGAAACAACCTTCGACCTGTTCTTTACAAACAACAGCACACTTACTAGTATAAACAAGGTAGAAGTAATTCTGGGTATATCTGATCACAAAATAGTTTACATAGAATCTAGTCTTAGGCCAGATAAGATAAAAAAACCACCACGAAAGATATATTTGTACAAAAAAGCTAATACTCAACTTATTAAACAAAATATTACAAAAATTGATCTTGAAAATAAACATACACATGAGACAATAGATGAAATTTGGAATGAATTTAAAAATAAAGTTCTTGATACAATTGAAAAGGCAGTACCATCTAAATTGATTAACAACTCTAAAAAAACGACTGCCATGGATAACCAGCAAAATCAAAAAATTAATTAGAACTAGAGTAAAAAAACCTGTGAGCAATGCTCACCATTGATACCCCCCGCTTCACAATTACTTTGAAAATTCAGGTGTTCTTTATTATGAAATTGAAACTTTATCTAATTAAACGTGAAGGTGAAATTGCAGATAATACATGTAACCCTCCCCAATCCCCCAAAGAATGGCATCCCTTATGTCAATGACAAAGTCCATGTTTTTCTATGGGAAACCTCCAATAATATTCTGATCAAAATGTTAATATCCAATGCACAATGGCAATATGTGACCAAGATACTGTGCAAGTTTCAACAAATTCCATTCAGTGGTGTAGGAGGAGTTGCAAATTAAATAAAAGATGGGTATCCCATTATGTCCATTACAAACTCCATGTTTTTCTATGGGAAACCCCAAATATCATTCCGATCAAAATGTTAAATATCTCCTGCACAATGGCACTATGTGACATGGATTCTGTGTAAGTTTCATCAAATTCCATTCAGTGGTGTAGGAGGAGTTGCACATAAGAGATGGGTATCCCCTTATGTCAATGACAGTCCATGTTTTTCTATGGGAAACCCCAAATATCATTCCAATCGAAATGTTATATATCTAGTGCACAATGGCAATATGTGACAATATTCTTTTTAAGTTTCATCAAATTCCATTTAGTGGTGTAGGAGGAGTCGCACATAAGAAATGGGTATCCCCTTATGTCAATGACAGTCCGTGTTTTTCTATGGGAAACCCCAAATATCATTCCGATCAAAATAATAAATATCTCCTGCACAATGGCACTATGTGACATGGATTTTGTGTAAGTTTCAACAAATTCCATTCAGTGGTGTAGGAGGAGTTGCACATAAGAGATGAGGACCCCCTTAGGTCAATGACAATGTCCCTGTTTTTCTATGGGAAACCCCAAATATCGATCCGATCAAAATGTTTAATATCTCCTGCACAATGGTACTATGTGACAAGGATTCTGTGTAAGTTTCATTAAATTCCATTCAGTGGTGTAGGAGGAGTTCACATAAGAGATAGGGACCCCCTTAGGTCAATGACAAAGTCCATGTTTTTCTATGGGAAACCCCAAATATCATTCCGATCAAAATGTTAAATATCTCCTGCACAATGGCACTATGAGACAAAGATTCTGTGTAAGTTTCATCAAATTCCTTTCAGTGGTGTAGGAGGAGTTGCAAATAATAGAAAGTGTAACGGACGGAAGGACGGACGGACGGACGGATGGACACCATGAACACTATAAACCCCCCTCTTTTCAAGCGGGGGGTATAAAGAGAGACAAACTGTTTAAAACTATGAAGAAACACCCATCTGATAAAGTGATACACCAGTACAGAGAGATAAAAAAGAACATACAAAAGGAAACTAGGAAGGCTTACTGGTCCCATTTAGAACATATCATATGCTATGACGAAAACATAGACACGACACAAAAGCAGAAGTTTTGGAATTACATAAAAAACATTAAAAAAGATAATTCTGGAGTTGCACCATTAAAACATGAAGGCATGGTCATAGACAACACAAAACAAAAAGCTGAGATCCTGAATAAACAATACCATTCTGTTTTCACAGTGTCTAATAACAGTCAATCTGACACACTACCTCAGCTAAATAACAATTTCCCTTCTATGCATAACATCACAGTCACTGAAGAAGGCATTAAAAAACTATTAAATAATCTAGATCCTTCCAAGGCTACTGGTCCTGATGATATCCCTGCACGAATCCTTAAACAGTTTGCCTCAGAATTTGCCAGACCTCTGGCTTATATATTTAATATTTCTCTGTCCAGAGGCGAAGTACCATCAGACTGGAGGCAGGCCAATGTAATTCCTGTATTTAAAAAGGGGGAGAAATATCTTGCAAGTAATTACAGGCCAGTATCACTGACCTGTATTTGTTGCAAGCTATTATTTCTTTGAATGGTGTTTTAACGCCACTTTCAGCAATTTTTCAGCTATTTCATGGCGTCCAGTTTTTTTTGGGGGAGGAAGCCGGAGTACCCAGAGAGAACCCCCAACCTGCGGTAGGAAAACTGGCAATCCTTGTCAATTAAGATTGGAGTCGAGTACACCCTGCCTGCAGTGAGAATCGAACCCGCAATCTCAGTGTTGACAGACCATGTGATCAATAGTAGACGAACTACCTTGACCACTCTGCCAAAGAGGCCCCCTGCAAGCTATTAGAACATATAGTTGCTTCTAATATACTTAAACACCTTGACCAACATAACATTTTGGTAGACTGTCAACATGGTTTTAGAGCCAAACGGAGCTGCGAGACACAACTAATCTCACTCTCCCATGAAATACTAGACCACATACACTCTGGAATCCAAACAGACCTAATTATCCTAGATTTCTCCAAAGCCTTTGACAAGGTTCCCCATCAAAAACTCCTGTATAAGCTAGACAATTATGGAATCAGAGGCTCCACTTGGCATTGGGTCTCATCATTCCTCCATGATCGGCAGCAGCAAGTAGTTCTTGATGGAGTATCTTCTGGCAAACTACCTGTAGTTAGTGGGGTACCCCAAGGATCTGTCCTGGGCCCCCTCTTGTTCCTCATCTTCATTAATGACCTTCCTTCCTCAGTTTCTTTTAAAACAAGGCTTTTTGCAGATGATTGTATTTTGTACCGATCTATTAAAGACCATAGTGACTGTTTAATTTTACAAGAAGATCTAACAAGGCTTGCCCATTGGGAACATACCTGGGGCATGGAATTCCATCCACAAAAATGCAACTCAACTGTCTGGTCTCCTCACACCCAAAAATCAATAAATCAAATTGACCAAGTACAAAGAAGAGCGGCTAGGTATGTAACTGGAAGACACCACAACACCAGTAGCATAACATCTATGTTAGACCATCTTCAATGGTAAACACTTAATTCACGCAGACAAATTCATAGAGCCACCTTGTGGTACAAAATATCTAACAAATTAGTAGCTATAGACCCAACACAATACATAACTACACTTCCACCATCAGTTACAAGACACAGACACAACCTTCAATATCATACTTTCTCCACTACAAAAAAATATTTTAAATACAGTTTTTTTCCTTACACAGTTGTTCTTTGGAATTCCTTACCTGTCAACATTGTCAATGCAAGTACTTTGGATCAGTTTAAATCACTGACCCAAACTCACATTATGTAATTAATATCAGTACAGATCGTTTTTGTATATATGTAAATATTTTCAGTTTTCCATTTGCTTTTTATGTTGATTATTTAAATTAACTAAATGATTTCTGATTTATTTTTTTCTAATCTTTTATTATTTATTTATTTATTAATCTATTTATTTTTTTCATATGCGCGCCTTGGTCTGTTCGCGCCATTGCCTAGTCATCAGCAATTGATGGAGCAACGTATGATGTAGATGTAGATGTAGATGTAAGAGTTAGCATACATGTATTTAGAGCCATTGAAACCCAGAGAATAAAATGATTTTGCTAGATGTTCTAGAGCAGTTGTTCGATATATATTTGTTACATAGGCAGTTGCTGACCTAATACTAGTACAAGATATACACAAGTACTAGTAGTACATTTTGTATAAGTAAGCAACTGTCTGTGTAACTAATAATACCTTCTGAGTCCCATGTTAAATAAAAAAATTAACTAAGCATTGAACAAATCTGATAAAATTTATGGTCATTTGGAAGTTTAAAGTTAGGGCATGCATGCAATGTCATCATGCTCATCTGAATGCTAAAAACACCCTTTCAGTAATTGAAAATACAAATACTCTCGAATCATGCATGCCGTCAATACAAACCAAATCATTTTTTACTTCTAGTTTAGGTGATACTAGGTATCATGAACAAAGCACCATTAGAAGCTACATATAGCCAACCTTACCTCAGTGTTTTGGTCATCATAATCCTAGAATGAAACCCTAAAATTATGAGGTGCAGATACCATCATGAACTGGTTCTGAATAGCCAATTCAAAATAGCAGTATACCCTCAATAGGCAACACAAATTATGTTGTTACCTTGGAAGAAAGCAATTTTGCCTTTTGGAACTAGTATGAGGAACATTTAAACGACAAGAATCAGAATTTCAATATCATTTGGACTTATTTTCTCCATATATGCTTATAGTATTATGGGCACATCATGTATGATATTTGCTCATTTCTACACACAGGAATCAATATAAGATGTCAATCATTGAAATTAAAAATCCATGAACTTCATTGAAGCTCTACTGTGCATTTTAAGATAAAAAATACCAATTTTTGCTCAAATGGTCATAACATTTAAATTTTCGAATTTTTCTACTGTGATAAACTATTTACTCTAACATTCTTTTGCAAACCACAGCATTAGTTGATTTTCAACTCCTAGTCAATCCCAGCTTGGTGCAAGATTCCATGTTCTAAATTTAATATTATAATATGATTGTTATTTTGTTTCAATAAATTAATAACAATTTGGTACATACAGGTTAGTAATATGTCATTTCATTCATGTCTGTTACATTGATGTTACATGTGTACACATCAAGTATATTGAGCCTGAGCTTGTACAAAATAATGACTGCTAATGCAATTAATTTTTTGCTTCTTCTTTTTTGTAAGTCTGCTTTGCATACATAAATAATATTTATTATACAGTTCACAATAATTTTTTGCAGTTACAATTTTAATAGACTATTTTTAATTGTTAAGATCAAATATCAATGTGAGGTGAAAGACCTGAAAAATGCATCCTGCTTTGGTACTAGTAGTACTATCTCATTAATTGTCTCATATATTTTGTAAAATTTATATCAATGCAGGTCAAAAAGTAGTTCTTACAATCTAATTTCAAATAATTTTTAAATAATTATTTTATAAATAGTTGTAGAGCCCTTCGGTGAACATTTTGTCAAGGCATTATCCCCTTTACCATGTATATTACTAAACATAAAAAGGCTGTTTGTGTATATCAAATGAGAGCAAGAATTGGTAGCTGGGAGCAGGGACATTATGTACTAACAATAGTATAGATTGTCCTTGATGGGGAAAGGGGGGAATAAATGAAACTGCATGTGTTTCTTACACTATAAGAAACAAAAGGTTTTCTAAAGATATCTGCTGACTGCTTTCATCTATCTTTTAATAAATGCTTGAACTGGTACTTGTCTTAAATACAGACATTTAAAAAATAATATGTTTACTGTAGGCTTATATTAAATTTAATAATATCAGGGACAGACTATACTATATAGTATAGACTGTCCCTGATAATATCCGATCTATAGAACTTAAATAAGAAGAGTCAAAATATAGAACAAGCAAGTAACGGTCATTTATTAGGATTTTCGGCTAACATTTTTATTCCATTGATATTATAATTCAATTTGAATTTGACAAAATATTGTACTTCATTGATTTGAGAGTGATGGTAATCAGTGCATAACTTAAATGAAACACTTTGGCTATCGATTCGCAGTGTATTCAAATTAAAGAAACAAATGACAGTGCAGTTTTCTATCATATAATCATAAGACCTTACCGATGCTCCCATTACTACAAAAACATGGGAAGCGCCTCCTCCTTCATACGCTAATTCCCCCCTCAGGATGGAGAGCCCATCAACTTCCCCCTCGTCTTCCATGTTAGTACACTGCTCGTCTGCTACAGGAAGTTTAATCTCCACTTCCGTTTTAGCCAGTCTTGTGTTTCTCTTTTCCTGGTCAACTATCTTCTTTTTGTACTGCCTATACATATATTATTTGATCTAAAAATTAAACAGAATTTTCAATATGAAAAAGGAAAAGGAAATGCTGAGCTATGTGTAGATCAGGAACATATAAATGTATAATCCCAGGTAGGGGGGCGTGACCCCAGGTGGACCACTGCACTTGTCTCAGATTTTTTTTTACCTGTATGTATATTAGAAACCAATCTGAAGAGACAGTGCCTGTGGTCGGGACCAATTTCTGGCGACCATATGATCTTTTTTTTTGTAATCTTTTGACTATAAATATAATTATAGTTTATTTTTGTTATTTATAAATCTGGTATATAGGAAGAGAATTCCTGAACCAGTAAAACAACCTAAGTATAAATAATGCACAATTAAATGATGTTCAGTCTAATGCACAATAAAAAGAAGTTCAGTCTAATGCAGAATTAAATGAAGTTCAGTCTAATACTTGATCCCTCCTTCCATGAGGGGCCCTCTTCCATTCAGCGAAAATAGAAATGGGGATCAGAAAGAGAAAAACTGTATTTTTTAATACGTTGAGAATTAGATAATCAGGTACATAATTTACTAGACTGTCGATCACTTTCCAAATTCTTCCAAAGATACTGTTTACTATATCTACAATTGACTATTTAGCCGATACTAAGGTCAATTCAATGAACGCGTGTTTTGTTTGAATGGGGGCCACTTTCAGCATTTTTAGCTACACATGGGGTGCTGTTTGAAGCAGGAATAACAGGAGCAAACCAATCCCAACCTTAGGCAGGAAAAATGGTAAACATTGCCAGCAAAGTCCTGCCCTCATGGCCTCACAGGTAAGACTCGAACCCAAAACTTTTGCATCACTTGGACAACGAGGCTTACCACTTATTCGTTGCTACTTATTTGACGATTTGGCTTTAGTATGTTTAGCATTTTTTTTTTCGCAGCAATGTCACGGTGTTAAATATTGATTTCGGATTCCCCTCATTTGAGCATGTACATCCTAAAAATAATGTATTGATTCTAAAACATCACAAGTCGTTAAATTGGCTATACGTATAAATTTCAGCACTTGTCTGTCAAGACTAAGCAATCAGACCGGTAAAAAATGATTGAATTTCCCTAGCAACATCAAGATGTTGATTATTTTTCATCAGTTGGTTCACTGGAAAATAAACCGATAGTATGTATACGGTAATTTTAAGTAATCAACAATGCAGTCGTGAATGCAGTACAATAAACTGTATAAACTAGCTGGCTTAACAATGTTGATAGACTTGCAAGTCCCTCTGATTTTGTTTGCTATTAGGGAGTTACATTTATTATCAAAATATCCTGTACTATCCAATTGTGTACAACCTTTCCAGGTTATAAATTTAAAGAAAAGATTACAGATAACCTAAGTGAAATCAACATACACTCGTGCACTCACCGGACTCGTAACGTAGACACCTTGAACTTGGTGCAAAATTATTTCTCTTTGTGTCCAAAATATTGGCGATTTTCACCTATCGTCGGGAGTTGTGTAGTATAGTAACTCTGTAGTACTTTATATATTTTTTCCTGAGTAACTAGTACATTAAAGGTCATAAATTAATACCAAACACATTAAATCGTGAATCATACTGTAGCCGGTTTAAAAGTCCCGATAAATGACATTTGTATTTATACAACATTAAAAAAATTCTCCATATGTTTCATAAGAGCGAGTGGACAAGGGACGGGTGACCCAAAAGTATAGTGGGACGAGTGCTGGTATGCAAACTGGGGAAGACGAAGAAACGGTTGACTTCACCTTGCATTACTTTGTTAAAAACCATCTAGGATCGTAGAAAGTATACATGTATTTGTAAAATATATATATTGTTTTAACAAATTTAATAACTTAAGTGACAACTTTACGGTGGCTGTATAAATTTGATTCGTTCAACAACATATATAAAAGCAGCCACCACATCCTCTCAAGTCAGTGTTTCTCATTCCACGCTCGTTTCATCATCACTAAAAGATGAAGCGAACGTTGAATCAGAACCTCCGACTTGGGAGGATGATTGTTATGTTCTTTGATTTGTCGACTGAAGTTAAAGGTTTTAGTCGGAGTCATCCTTTCAAACTGCCAACGACCAACAGGACAAAGTTGATCTTGAACAATTGATCTACTGAAAACTGATGTTGTAGATCATTGCTTTAAGAGAGAGAAACACCAATTCCCCGAAATTTAAAATATTTATTGTAGATCTTTAGTACCATATCAATTTATTACATGTAATTGTTTAAATACAGACTGGATGCCTCGATGGTAAGGAAGGTAGTTTAAGCTTACAAAAGGGGACTCAAGGGGGTGGGGGGTCCATTAACAGATTAACAATTTTGTATTTATTTCAAAACAGACAGCAGTAAATTTAAAATAATGATAACAGATAACAGCAATTTCATGAGCAAACAGAAAACAATGAGTTCAAAAATAGAAAAAACCAACAGAATCTCACCGAAGGGCAAAAGCGCGAGAAAATGCATAGACAAATCAGTGTTTCCATAGTAACTAGTATGGGATATTATGTATATTCATACCTTCATAGGAAGACTAAATTACATTTAAATAAGTAGTGAATACAATGAATTAACAGACAACAGAGAAAAAACTGAAAAACAGGTAACAGTGTTCTGACTATTAGCAGCAAACACGGTTTTTATTTTCATAATAACAGTTAACACCAATGTCAAATTGAAAACAGATAACAGCTAATGGTTGAAAAACAGTTAACAGTTGCTTTATTAAAAAAGTAAGTTAACAGACGTGTTAAAATGCCCAAAACATGTTAACAGAAAACATCTTGCCCCATCCCCCCTTCTTACAAGACAATTTTCCATAATTTACATTTGCAAGGACTAGAACTCCAACAAAATTATAAAATGGTGCTGATTTACAAACTTGGCGAGGTTAATCCGACAAATCACAAAACTAACATCGGATTATAAAGGCAGTAAAATTCGGCCTAATTCAAGAGAATTTTGTATAAACATTAAATTAAATGTTTGTTTAATTTAAATTCTAATGTACACCCCCCCCCTCCCAAACATAATTGATCGGTTCCGAATTTCGAACTTGGCCATGATATTGTTGATATAAAACATATGATTACAATTTTTAACTAAACTGTCAAGAAATGTACGTAGGCGTGAGAACGCATTTACAATTTTAAGTAGCCGATAATTTCACAAAAACACCAATCGGTTTTCGTCTAAGATATTTATTTATAAACATTTGTTTTATATTTCATACGAATCTGACAAGAAACTGGCTAGATATATCGCGGACGGACGCCCGGCATATCCCAATCTGATTAAAATCAGCTGTTATGTTCGCTCCGTATACTACGTTACTACGCCGTTAGTGGCGTAGTAACGTAGTATACGGAGCGAACATAACAGCTGATTTTAATCAAATTGGGCATATCTTAAACGATGAGCAGGGGACTGAATAGATCTGAATAGGTTCTCTTAACCTAAACATCCCTATAATAAGCTATATATTTGTTTCCAGTTGAGTTTTGGGTAAAAATCAAGTTTAGAGCAAATAATATTGATTTATTAAAGGTTGCCTAACGTTTAGCGAGCAGGAATAAAATTATGTTCTTGACGCGATCTTCTCTAACAAACAAATTAGTTTTTGAATGCCAATGAAGAGGTATAGATGGTTGTGTAGAACGGTTCATTTAGACTTTTGCTTATTTTTATTGAAATGTTTGTCTACTGTTTTCAGAATGCTTCATATTAATTATCATCTACACAAAATGCACGATACATTTCAATATAATCCAGAACATATTGATACCCAACTCAATAAGTTGTAAAGTTAGTTAAAAAATCCAAAGCTAATGGCAATAAAATCGATAAATGTTAGGACCGAGATCCATGGATCGGATACTTTGTTGCTTGTAGAACGGATAACCGTACCCTGGTATTTAAGCGTTAATCCAAAAAAAAAAATCCTTAAATTGGATGATTACGGCAGTAAAAATTCGACCCGTTCCTTGATGAGCTAACACCATGTACTGTCAGATATGTCAATGTGCCCAGTTTTTAGTAGTCCGAACATCCTGTCGTTCAACACATATGTAGATTACTATTTTATAACTTTGATGGGATCGTTGGACGGTATGTGCTGCAAGTAAATCATAGGAGAAGACCAATTGCCCATACTGTTAGATGTCTGCGTTAAACGAAGTATTGGGTTTTGATTCCTATGGTTGTAAGCAGAAACGCGCTCACATATGGGTCTTGCTTATAAGGATCTACAAGAGCTAAATACACCCACTGTACTTATTTTCGTCAAATTAAATTTATCGATCCAATGTAGTAGCAACGGTATAAATAGCATCTGTCGATGTCTGAATTACCCTATATTCCAGCAGATTTAATTTAAATTTCCAATCGACACATCCTCACAAGTCAGGGTTTCTGTGTCCACGTTCGTGGACACATGTGGACACAGAAACCCTGACTTGTGAGGACGAATCGACACGAATGATGAGTTGTTAAAGACGTTTTTCCCGCATTCCAGGTCATTGGCAATTAAATTGTTACACTGTCACGGCCATTCTGGATTTCAGAATGACATTAGACACACGCTAAATTAAATTTTGTTGATTTACCCAGAAAATATGTGCTACATATATATATCCAGTGAAAATATCCAATCAATTTGCGTAAACCACAACTGGCGTAAATACGCCAGCAATGCCATGGCGTGCACTTAAAAAAACCCGTTAACAAGGAAAGGTCTTTCCCAAGACTGACTAGTGTGTATTTTAATCTCCCAAATTCCATTATTGCTAGTATACGATTCTAAAAAGTTAGTCCCGCGCTCCCATCCAAGTTTAAAAACGGGTTGGACGGCAGATGATTCTCAGACTAATTAAAATAAGCAGGAAATACCCAGAACGCAGGATTTTGCATCATCTTTCCAAGAATAATCGTACCCTCGCTTTTTTTGGCATCCGAAAAATCCCACAAAACTTAAAATCGGATTTTTACGAGAGCAAAGTTCGTCCTTACATCTTTCTCTACGCGAGGTTACCACCATACCACTCTTTCTCTAAATTTGTGCGTGCAGTCTATTTAGGGTTCGACACGTTCCTGACCATATGTCATAGGATATCTCTTATTTTTTTGTATATTCCTAAATAGTATACAAGGACCATTTAGTCTGGACTTTTATAGTATAACCAGTTTAAGTTTATAAAGTTTAGCAGCAAGTGGTTCTTGCAAAACTGTTTTAACTACTGGTATATCACAGTATGAACAAAACGTGTGTTTGCATGCATTCACATAAATGGTTAGTATTTGTTCACAGTCAACCATGTCACCTCACTCTAGAAGAGTATTCTGAAAAAGAGCCAATAGTTCAATGTAAATAGGAGTACAAATGCATATATCCTACACAAACAACCAAGACAAGATATGAAGCAGCATGTGAGGAATAATAAAAATGTCTTCCTTTATTATTTATTTATTTGATATAAAAATACTTAACAAATAAAACAAATAATTGCCATTACAGTACATTAAGCATACAACAAAATATCACAATAAAACTTTGATAAGTTATAAAATTAACCAAACTTAAAAGTGAGACTTTTTTCAACAATCATTCAATATCAATACAAAGTGACATGAAACCTGGATATACATGTTTTTTGATGTTCCAATAAAAAAATCCTACAAGTATAATATTAAAAAATATATAGAAAAACTGAAATAGCAGAGTTGCCAAGTTGCAAAGAGTGTACCTAAATAGATGGGACACGACTTAATAAATGATGAATGTTCTAAAATGTAGTTGAAAGTCAAGTGTCTGTGTAGAAAACTATGAGAAATTAATTACTCAAAAGGTCTGTTTTCTGTAAAATGTGCAGAAAATTATTACTAAGTTCTGGGTAAAATCTCTTAACATATTACATAATTGTATATTCACAACTTTAATATGTGCATTCTTTTTATCTTGTTTGAAAACTGTGTAGGGACATGATTACAAAAATGGGTCTTTCATAAAATTTGCTAAACAATGAAATATCTCAAGCTTTTCAAAATAGTGGAAAATTCTTCAAGAAATTACATCAAAAGCAAGTGCACAACTAGAACAAATAATCATACCATCATGTTTTTTGTTGTTTTTATTTGGGGGGGGGGGGGGAAGTGGGGGGTGGAGGAGGGTTAATCTGACAAATCACAAAATTAACTTTGGATCGTAAGGGGAGTAAAATTCTACCTAGTGCACAACTTCAATGTATGCAATCTTTCTGTGAAGTTTCATGGATCTGGATTGAAAACTGTGGGGGAAGTTGATTACATGATACAGTGGAATCCACTAAATTGCACACTTCTCATTATTGCATAAACTTTTAGACACATAACTATTTCCTATAGTCTCCATGTAAAAAAATTCTGTTATTTTATGGAACATACTGTGGAAATCAAATATTCCCATCTTCCTTTTTATAACGAGGTCATAAAAATGTTGTGCACTAGAATTTCGAAACATGTTGTTACAAACTTCTTTTATGAATTAATTGTTTTTACAAGGTAGTAGAAAAGTGTCAACTGAATGGTTCAAATTAAGTTTTTAATTAAAGAATTTAAGTGAAAACTCTGTATTTTATATTGGAAATTGACATTTTCCATAGTAACTAGTATGGGATATTATGTATATTCATACCTTCATAGGAAGACTAAATTACATTTAAATAAGTAGTGAATACAATGAATTAACAGACAACAGAGAAAAAACTGAAAAACAGGTAACAGTGTTCTGACTATTAGCAGCAAACACGGTTTTTATTTTCATAATAACAGTTAACACCAATGTCAAAATGAAAACAGATAACAGCTAATGGTTGAAAAACAGTTAACAGTTGCTTTATTTAAAAAAAGTTAACAGACGTGTTAAAATGCCCAAAACATGTTAACAGAAAACATCTTGCCCCACCCCCCTCCCCTTCTTACAAGACAATTTTCCATAATTTACATTTGCAAGGACTAGAACTCCAACAAAATTATAAAATGGTGCTGATTTACAAACTTGGCGAGGTTAATCCGACAAATCACAAAACTAACATCGGATTATAAAGGCAGTAAAATTCGGCGTAATTCAAGAGAATTTTGTATAAACATTAAATTAAATGTTTAATTTAAATTCTAATGTACACCCCCCCCCCCCCCCCCAAACATAATTGATCGGTTCCGAATTTCGAACTTGGCCATGATATTGTTGATATAAAACATATGATTACAAATTTTAACTAAACTGTCAAGAAATGTACGTAGGCGTGAGAACGCATTTACATTTTAAGTAGCCGATAATTTCACAAAAACACCAATCGGTTTTCGTCTAAGATATTTATTTATAAACATTTGTTTTATATTTCATACGAATCTGACAAGAAACTGGCTAGATATATCGCGGACGGACGCCCGGCATATCTCAATCTGATTAAAATCAGCTGTTATGTTCGCTCCGTATACTACGTTACTACGCCACTAACGTTAGTGGCGTAGTAACGTAGTATACGGAGCGAACATAACAGCTGATTTTAATCTTAGTGGCGTAGTAACGTAGTATACGGAGCGAACATAACAGCTGATTTTAATCAGTTAGTGGCGTAGTAACGTAGTATACGGAGCGAACATAACAGCTGATTTTAATCAGATTGGGCATATCTTAAACGATGAGCAGGGGACTGAATAGATCTGAATATGTTCTCTTAACCTAAACATCCCTATAATAAGCTATATATTTGTTTCCAATGAATTTTGGGTAAAAACCAAGTTTAGAGCAAATAATATTGATTTATTAAAGGTTGCCTAACGTTTAGCGAGCAACAATAAAATTATGTTCTCTAACAAACAAATTAGTTTTTGAATGCCAATGAAGAGGTATAGATGGTTGTGTAGAACGGTTCATTTAGACTTTTGCCTATTTTTATTGAAATGTTTGTGTCTACTGTTTTCAGAATGCTTCATATTATGATCTACACAAAATGCACGATACATTTCAATATAATCCAGAACATATTGATACCCAACTCAATAAGTTGAAAAGTTATTTAAAAAATCCAAAGCTAATGGCAATAAAATCGATAACTGTTAGGACCGAGATCTATGGATCGGATACTTTGTTGCTTGTAGAACGGATAACCGTACCCTGGTATTTAAGCGTTAATCCGACAAATAAAAATCCTTAAATTGGATGATTACGGCAGTAAAATTCAACCCGTTCCTTGATGAGCTAACACCATGTACTTTCAGATATGTCAATGTGCCCAGTTTTTAGTAGTCCGAACATCCTGTCGTTCAACACATATGTAGATTACTATTTTATAACTTTGATGGGATCGTTGGACGGTATGTGCTGCAAGTAAATCATAGGAGAAGACCAATTGCCCATACTGTTAGAAGTCTGCTTTAAACTAAGTATTGGGTTTTGATTCCTATGGATGTAAGCAGAAACGCGCTCACAGATGTGTCTGCTTAAAAGGATCTATAAGAGCAAATTACACCCACTGTACTTATTTTCGTCAAATTAAATTTATCGATCCAATGTAGTAGCAACGTTATAAATAGCATCTGTCGATGTCTAAATTACCCTATATTCCAGCAGATTTAATTTAAATTTCCAATCGACACATCCTCACAAGTCAGGGTTTCTGTGTCCACATGGACAGTCAGGGTTTCTGTGTCCACGGGGACACAGAAACCCTGAATTGTGAGGATGAATCGACACGAATAATGAGTTGTTAAAGACGTTTTTTCCCCCATTCCAGGTCATTGGCAATTGAATTGTTACACTGTGACGGCCATTCTGGATTTCAGAATGACATTAGACACACGCTAAATTAAATTTTGTTGATTTACACAGAAAATATGTGCTACATATATATATCCAGTGAAAATATCCAATCAATTTGCGTAAACCACAACTGGCGTAAATACGCCAGCAATGCCATGGCGTGCACTTAAAAAAACCCGTTAACAAGGAAAGGTCTTTCCCAAGACTTACTAGTGTGTATTTTAATCTCCCAAATTCCATTATTACTAGTATACGATTCTAAAAAGTTAGTCCCGCGCTCCCATCAAAGTTTAAAAACGGGTTGGACGGCAGATGATTCTCAGACTAATTAAAATTAGCAGGAAATACCCAGAACGCAGGATTTTGCATCATCTTTCCAAGAACAAATAATCGTACCCTCGCTTTTTTTGGCATCCGAAAAATCCCACAAAACTTAAAATCGGATTTTTACGAAAGCAAAGTTCGTCCTTACATCTTTCTCTACGCGAGGTTACCACCATACCACTCTTTCTCTAAATTTGTGCGCGCAGTCTATTTAGGGTTCGACACGTTCCTGACCATATGTCATAGGTTATCTCTTATTTTTTTGTATATTCCTAAATAGTATACAAGGACCATTTAGTCTGTACTTTTATAGTATAACCAGTTTAAGTTTATAAAGTTTAGCAGCAAGTGGTTCATGCAAAACTGTTTTAACTACTGGTATATCGCAGTATGAACAAAACGTGTGTTTGCATGCATTCACATAAATGGTTAGTATTTGTTCACAGTCAACCATGTCACCTCACTCTAGAAGAGTATTCTGAAAAAGAGCCAAATAGTTCAATGTAAATAGGAGTACAAATGCATGTATCCTACACAAACAACCAAGACAAGATATGAAGCAGCATGTGAGGAATAATAAAACTGTCTTCCTTTATTATTTATTTATTTGATATAAAAATACTTAACAAATAAAACAAATAATTGCCATTACAGTACATTAAGCATACAACAAAATATCACAATAAAACTTTGATAAGTTATAAAATTAACCAAACTTAAAAGTGAGACTTTTTTCAACAATCATTCAATATCAATACAAAGTGACATGAAACCTGGATATACATGTTTTTTGATGTTCCAATAAATAAATCCTACAAGTATAAAATAAAAAAAAATAGAAAAACTGAAATAGCAGAGTTGCCAAGTTGCAAAGAGTGTACCTAAATAGATGGGACACGACTTAATAAATGATGAATGTTCTAAAATGTAGTTGAAAGTCAAGTGTCTGTGTAGAAAACTATGAGAAATTAATTACTCAAAAGGTCTGTTTTCTGTAAAATGTGCAGAAAATTATTACTAAGTTCTGGGTAAAATCTCTTAACATTACATAATTGTATATTCACAACTTTAATATGTGCATTCTTTTTATCTTGTTTGAAAACTGTGTAGGGACATGATTACAAAAATGGGTCTTTCATAAAATTTGCTAAACAATGAAATATCTCAAGCTTTTCAAAATAGTGGAAAATTCTTCAAGAAATTACATCAAAAGCAAGTGCACAACTAGAACGAATAATCATACCCTCGTGTTTTTTGTTGTTTTTATTTGGGGGGGGGGGGGGGGGTTAATCTGACAAATCACAAAATTAACTTCGGCTTGTAAGGGCAGTAAAATTCTACCTAGTGCACAACTTCAATGTATGCAATCTTTCTGTGAAGTTTCATGGATCTGGGTTGAAAACTGTGGGGGAAGTTGATAACATGATACAGTGGAATCCACTAAATTGCACACTTCTCATTATTGCATAAACTTCTAGACACCTAACTATTTCCTATAGTCTCCATGTAAAAAAATTCTGTTATTGTATGGAACATACTGTGGAAATCAAATATTCCCATCTTCCTTTTTATAACGAGGTCATAAAAATGTTGTGCACTAGAATTTCGAAACATGTTGTTACAAACTTCTTTTATGAATTAATTGTTTTTACAAGGTAGTAGAAAAGTGTCAACTGAATGGTTCAAATTAAGTTTTTAATTAAAGAATTTAAGTGAAAACTCTGTATCTAATATATTGGAAATTGACATTTTTATTTTTTATTCTTATTTCTGTTAATTGAATAATTATATCTGTCAAACTGGTTGTTCCTTTAAAGGAAATTTGCTGTATAAGTATAAAAATTCCCCTATTCCCATCTCCATTCCCCCAACCCAGGTTTGTTATTTTATGCAACACAGCGAAAAATAATGTAAACACTTTTGTACAAATAAGCAGATGACTGCATACTAATAATTCTTATACGAGTATACATTACTTGTCAAACTAGAACAAGTATTTTAGTACATATATATTTTATTGTGATGATATCAGCTATGTTTAATAAGAGGATAATTTAACCATAAATCTACATATAAAACACACACCTAAAATTATATTTCAACAACCAACAACTGATTAATAAAAAAATATATTATAATTCTACATTATTATTTATACATGTACCTGTATGTTCTAGTAGATACATGTGTATATTCTGGCTGTAATTATACATGTCATATATGAGGAATACACAAATGGGGAATGGTTTACAATTTGTTGGAAGAAGGTATTGGGGATTGTGTCAAAAAATACACGAGTTGATCACACAAAAGTAATAATGTGGTAAAAGATAACTAAGTTCCCATATCTAGAATAATGGGAAAATATTGCTTGAACAATTTCATGACATCAGATGCACAACTTCAATAGGTTTGCAATCTTTCAAGGATATGGGTTGAAAGCTTTAGGAGTTCTCGACAAATGACTCAGTTCCCAAGTCTGGCAAAATGGGAAAAAATCCTTTAACAATTTCATAATGGCAGGTGCATAACTTCAATATGTGTGTAATCTTTCTGTGAAGTTTCAGGAATCTGGGTTGAAAGCTAAAAAGAGGAGTTGATAACATCAAACATGTACCCACCTTTGTATAAAACATGTACCCACCTTTGTAAAATTTGCTGATAAATGACTAAGTTAACAACTCTGGAAAATAAGAAAAAAAAAATCCTCAAACAATTCCATAACAGCAGGTGCACAACTTCAATACTTGTGCAATCTTTCTATAAAGTTTCAGAGATCTGGGCTGAAAACTGTAGGACACAAAAAAGGTACCCTATTTTCCCCACATGCCCTACTTAAGTATATTAGAATTCGGATTTGCACTTTGTGCAACCGACCAAAAACAAATGCTTCATAGGCCTAATCCATCTGTGCCTCTGAACCCAAATTCAAAATTGTTATAGCAGAAACAAAAGTTACCAGACTTTAACACAGAGGACTGACTGGATCACAGATGTCCACAACACTGACAAATACTATTATATAATAGCATAGCTACAATAATGTACTAGTAGCTTCTTTTTTTTTATGGACGGAGCTACAAAAAGGAATCATAGCATTGTTGAAAAAATTTGAATTCAGGAAGTGCATAATTTCTGAATCGATTTGGTAAAAAAATGTTTATTCCTGATTAATTTTTCCTGATTCACTGCAATAACTGGGATTAAATTTTTACAGATACAATTCTACAATTCCACACCCCACATTTTCAATTTTGTTAACAATGCCACAAATACAAAACAGTGTTAAGACATTGTAGAAATGGCAGCTGAACTGAGGAGAAAGGGAAAAGTATTTATTAAACAAAAACAGCAGTTTAATAGCGGAAAATATGTATAAATCCTAAGAGAGTTTTTGATCCATTACAAGAAATTTATGGGATTTCTTTGTAGCTCCAGCCAAAAAAAAAAAGGAGCTACATTATTGTGGCTAATAATAGCCCATCACAACATGTGGAAGTTATAGATATATGTTCAGTTGTCAAACACAATTTCATTAAATTACATACATGTACAATTTTAAGATAAAACAGGCATCAGGATTATACATTATTATATATAATAGCTAGTATGAGCTTAATGAATTAAAAAAAAATATAATAGGCAATCTGAGATCATTGTAAAAAAATCCTGCAGGACTAGCTGGCATATATGTAGATCTGTGCTGTACACCTTAAGATATTCACAAATGAGTGCTTGTTAGTGTTTTGTTCAATTGTTCATGTTATCACAAATTAAAGCAGAGCCAACCATAATAAAGTCATATCCTGCTACAATCTTCCCTATATGTGAGTTACAGACAGCAATAGAGAGATTTAATTTTAATTAGATTACATCCTTTTGAAATTTATCACACATATCACAAGGTTTACACTAATTAATGAAACAGTTGATTCTATATGATGGCCACCATGTAAAATAATAATGAAGATGTACAAACTATTAATAAAACAATAGGGCAACATAATTAATGTTTAAAAATACATAATTCTCTTTTACCAGGCAATTTGTTTCCATTATATATGCAATTTTTATTTCAGTTTTAAGAAACAAACAAATAAAAATAAATGTAGATGTATTAAAAAATAAAAAAAATAATTAATTGAATTAATAATAAAAAAAAAAAACCACTTGTAAAATAATAAATGTACTGGTCACAGAGTAGTTCTTGCTGGCAAGTAATTCTCGCCACCCAATCTTTTGACAGCTTTTGTGAAAAATTGGCATTTTAAAAGTGATAAGCATAATTTGTTTTAGATTGGATATAGTGAAATCTATGAAATGAAGGCTTTGCCATCAATTTTTTTGTGTGGAAAAATAACGGCACAGTCACCAAAATGGCGAGAATTGCTTCTGTCATTTTAATGGCGAAAACTACTCTCTGACCAGTAGACACCAAAAAATATCTTGCCTGCATTCAACATCAATGGTAAAAAAAATTACAGCTATGTTATGAGCAACATTCAAATAACATAATATAAATACATGTTAAATTATTTCTTTGTAGACTGTCATATTTTGCTGATAAGCAACCTTATAATTATCATCCTGCCATGCATGGTTTATTAGAAACTGACCTAATCCAAAATTCAAACTCATAATGCAGCTACTGAATCTTGACAATAAGGTCAATGTCAAGTGATAGACACATTCAAGAGTGTCATCAAATAGCAATATATATGTCTCGCTTTCAACAAAATTTGTTGCAGATTAGATGAAAATTAACAGAATGTAACAAATGCCCCTTTTCTTTTGACCACATAATGTTTATCTATTTAAACGAAGAACAGTTGAAATAAAGTCAGCTTTTTCTACAAAGTCGATAATACAAATATTTATTCCTTTTAGTCCAGCACTCTTGTCTTTTAGCCACAGAACTACTCTTGGGGCAACTTTCTCTCCAAAAACATTAAGTAAACTGTTATTCAAATGGGTCATTATTGTTCCAGCCCCTGGGGTCAGGACCCCTTGTGCCACATGAAACTGACTAGGAGATCTCTCCAATTTGTGATGTTGTTCTAGAAATGTGATTAAATCATGGATGTTTGCTGTATTTCCCCAAGGTGCTATAATGGTTGTACGTGGCCAAAACATCATGTTGTCTTTAATAATGTCATGTTGATAGAAAACAATAACTTGTAGACCAGAATCCCACATCATCTGTAAGGTGACACTGTCCATGTCTAAATGTGGGCACATCTTGGCTCCAAACTTTTCTGTAATCAGTTCAGTTAGTATTGTGTGGTTATGCTCATCCATTTCAAAGAAATGGTTAAAATCTAGTAAAATCACCTCTTTTGGATGGGCATCCATGAATGCCATGATTTCATCTATACCTGTCTCAACTGGAAGGCCATATAGTGAATGTAAAAAGTATATTCCGTCCCTGTCTTTCCTTGCTGCAACTCGTAAATCAAAATATCTAATTCCATGTTCTAACTGCTGTCTAAATGTAAGGGACTGTGTCACAGACCATGCTTTCATGATAGATTTTCCTGTGTCTCCAAAAATAGAAATAAATGGCTTAATGTCTGCTTTGTCTGGTCCAATTTCAGAATCAACATCCAAGTGAAAGGAATATGAGTTATGGCTTCCTGGAAAAATAAATAAAAAGTTAAGGTATCCGACCCATAATTGAAGTTACCGTTTACTTTTATTTTTCGACCGAGAAATACAGCTTCGTTACATCAAGTTATTACTAATTAATGATACAAATTAAATATAATGTTTTACTTTAAGTCAATGTTAACAGTTTTGAGCAAAAAAGTTTGGTTACACAAATAGTATTTCCGATGTTTGCCGAACATTACTGAGGTCTGCTCCATTGAAAAACAATAGACATCCGGGACACCAAATATGATCACGTGGTCAATTGTGGTTCGGATACCTTAAGTTAATTTCATTGTAAGTTTAGGAGACATATTTGTATGAAAGATTATTACTTCAATAATTGATTGATTGATTGAATGTTTGCTTAACATCCAGCAAGCAATATTTCAGCCAACAGGGTATACTGAGGAGCAGAAACAATTAACACACAATAAATAAATGGGGGAAATGGATGGGTCAATGGTAACAATCATTTCAACTGCCACTGGAACTGTATGGAATATTTGGATTGGACTGCAAATTTTGCCTTTTGTAACAGATACAAAGAGCCTACGCTTTTTAAAATCTACAAAAGGGATCTTTATCATCCAAACATGTCATTCACTACGGTAACCCCCAACAATAGGGCCTCTCCTACATGTATACACCGCCTTGGGTTGCGCTGGGAAGCTTGGAGGGTCAAGCACTGGGAACCCTCCCAATATGGTAAATGATTATTACTTATACTATATTTTGGTAGGTATCAAGCACACTTTAAAGCTACATAAACATTTGTTAAAAGCTGGTTGTTAAATATGTTAGAGTAAGGATTCTTGTAATTGTTTATATTACAGCTCTGGTATCCATGACCATAATTATAACACAGGTACTATATCTTGTGCTACATGTAAAATATTTGTTATACAGAAGAAAATGAAACTTTCCTGTGTACTAGTATGAGTTGATGTTGATCAATGTATTTAAATTAATGGAAGGTGCACTGTCACATGGTTGAAATACAATAGGTATTGTTTTCTTCCATTTATTCATTAAATCTCACTGGGATAAGTCAATCATTATTTGATTAATTTTGATATCAAAAAGTTTTATATTAATTAGTTTACACACACCCACTTCGTTAATATATACACATGTCATGATATATATAATGTTCCCATCAGAGTATGGATCATTATGTGTAAACCTTTAATTAATATAGAATCTCTTCTTGAGATTCAAAAATAAATATTTTTACTGGTACTGATCAGTATATGTATTTCTGTAATGCGGGAGTAATAATTTATATGTACTAGCTATTGTAGATTGTGGTACTCCCTATTTTCGGAATACAAGAGTTACTTCCCATTTTTAAGAGTTGTCTTTCATAACAGCAGGTATCTAGTATTGAACAGATTGCATCCTCACAAGTCAGGGTTTTTGTGTCCACATGTGTCCACGAAACCCCTGACAAACTTAGCTAGGAAATTCCCGGGCTCATAGTCACTGTTTTGATTGGCTACATCATACCTTGATGTAGCCAATCAAAAACTCGCTTTCATTCGGGGCTTGGTTAGGGGATGTCGATTGTAAATAAACCAAACGGATGTGTTGCATAGACCATGTGAAAGTCAGTGTATTTTTTTTACAGTAGTGGTAATAGTTTGTTATTACCGCGTTTTTTTTAGTTGCGTTACGTTTTCTTCCCACTCAAGAATGAGTAAGAATGACTACTGCCAAAGACTTGCTTCTTTCAAGCAATTTCATTGGTTGATATTTTGAAGGATTGACATCATACAAAAATCTTCAAGCCCGGGAATTTCCTAGCTAAGTTTGTCAGGGGTTCGTGGACACATGTGGACACAGAAACCCTGACTTGTGAGGATGAACAGATTGGGGAAAATCAGGTTTTTATTTTTTTAATGTCTGTGGACTGACTGTTGCAGTACAACTAAAAAAACTGCAGAATTAGTTTGCGCATCATAATAAATTTTACCAGATGCTTTGCTATATGTGAATAAAAAAATATTGTAGAAAAACTACTTTTTACCCACAGTAGGTACTATGAAGTACCTGCTCTAAAGAACGATAACTCTGCAAATGGGAGATAAATCTTGTTTACCGCAAGTAGGGAATATACATGTAACTTCAACCTACCTGGTATTGCCAACTGGTTGAGAGGTACTGAGTGTAAATGTTCAGGTAATTGGGACATCCAGTTAGTAAAGTCTTTTAAACCAGCCATTTCCTTAAAAGCATTAAATCTTTTGATCAAACCTGTATAATTTCATAATGAAGTTCCATTTCTAAAACAAAAAAGCAAAACAAAAAAACATCAAAATTTTGAACAAATTACAAAATACCACATTTGTATAAAATAATCTTTTTCTATAGCAACACTGATTGGAAGGGTCATTCAATCACCTTAGAAAATCATAAATCCTAAAGACAATTTAGTAACAGTGCCTGTACATGTACCTGGTGGTATTATGCCTAATATGAATTGGTCTAAGGAACAGAAAGCATATATAAAATCATGTTAGTGACATTAGATTTTAGTAGTACATGTAGTATTTAATTATTGTAATGAATGGATTTTACCATGAGTAAGATTGGTCTTTCAACCCTACTTAACAGAATAAAGTTTATTCACATTCATCATTTTCATTTAAAAGTTGAGTTACTAGATAGTAAATGACTTATCTTTATTGACTCAGCCACAAAATCATTTGGTACATATAAATAAGCCATTTTACTAACAATCAAGCTCCTAAAATTACAAGACTGGTAAGTGGTTTTGATGGAAAGTGCACAAGGCAAAACTTTTGCAGGAAAAAAAATTAAGTCCCATTATACTCAATCAAATCATTTAGAAATGAATAATGCAGAAAAGGCAAACAAAAGAAAAAAAAAATTTATTACTAGTATTGCAACCAGTTAGCAGAAGAGTTAACCAGAGGCTCTTAAGAGCCTGTATCGCTCACCTGATTTTATATGCAATGAAGATGGCATTTCCCTGATGGTAAAGTAAGTCCTGTAATTTTCAATAAACTTTAAATAGGACCATCCAAACAATATTACTAGAAAGCTTTATCATTGGTTAACCGGTTGTATAGAGAAGATTTTTTTTATTTGCCCATAGGGTCCTATGTTAAACTAAGTCCTGCGGCGGTGGCGGCCATTTTGAATTTCCAATTGCCATAAAAAACATAAACTTTATAAAGGACCATCCAAACAAAATTGCTAGTAAGTTTTTGTTTCCATTGATTAACCAGTTTCAGAGAAGAAGCCTTTAAAAACATTTTCCCATAGGGTAGTATGTTAAACTAAGTCCTGCGGTAGCGGCCATTTTGAATTTCCAATTGCCATAAAAAACATAAACTTTATAGAGGACCATCCAAACAATATTGCTAGTAAGTTTTTGTTTCCATTGATTAACCGGTTTCAGAGCAGAAGCCTTTAAAAACTTTTTCCCATAGGGTCCTATGTTAAACTAAGTCCTGCGGTAGCGGCCATTTTGAATTTCCAATTGCCATAAAAAACATAAACTTTATAGAGGATCATCCAAACAATATTGCTAGTAAGTTTTGTTTTGATTGGTTAAACCGTTTCAGAGAAGAAGCCCTTTTAAACTTTTTTCTCATAGGGTCGAATGTTAAACTAAGTCCTGCTGTGGTGGCCATTTTGAATTTCCGATTGGGATAAAAAACATTAACTTTATAGAGGACCATCCAAACAATATTGCTAGTAAGTTTTGTTTCCATTGGTTGACCGGTTTCAGAAAAGAAGCCTTTCAAACTTTTTCCCATAGGGTCCTATGTTAAATTAAGTCCTGCGGTGGCAGCCATTTTGAATTTCCAATTGCCATAAAAAACACAAACTTTATAGAGGACCATCCAAACAATATTGCTAGTAATTTTTTGTTTCCATTGATTAACCGGTTTTAGAGAAGCCTTTTAAAACTTTTTCCCATAGGGTTCTATGTTAAACTAAGTCCTGCGGTGGCGGCCATTTTGAATTTCCAATTCCCATCAAAAACACAAACTTTATAGAGGACCATCCAAACAATATTGCTAGTAAGTTTTGTTTTGATTGGTTAAACGGTTTCAGAGAAGAAGCCCTTTTAAACATTTTTTCCATAGGGTCCTATGTTAAACTAAGTCTTGAGGTGGCGGCCATATTGGTTTACCAATCAAAATAAAAAACACAAACTTTGTAAAGGTCCATCCAATGAACATTATGGCCAAGTTTGGTTTCAATTGGCCAAGTGGTTTCAGAGAAGAAGATTAAAATGTAAAAAGTTTACAGACGCCGCCGCC